>VZTO01027729.1:1088-19943 GCA_013400615.1 Syrrhaptes paradoxus
TTTATTTTAATTGCATTATCAGGACTTGTAAAGATAATGGAAAAGATGCTAGCCTTTAAGGTCTTTAACAATACCATCATGACAGAGAAAGCCCACAGCAGGAGGTAGAGTCAGAAGCACAATTTCCAGTGAAACTGGATCTCATTACCTGTAGTTTGTTGGCCAGCTTGTAAACTCAGGTCTGACATCCTTTGCTTACATTCATGTCAGTCTAGACCTTGACAGGCTCCAGGACACTCCGTAATTTCATTTCCCGATTGTTATTAGGTACAGAATTTGTAATGTTTCTAACTCCCTCGATTTAAGTTGGGTTCACACATTTTAAGCAAGTATCTTTTCAAACATGATCTTACAATTCAAAGCACACATACACTCATGCAACTGGCTTTTTACTGGAAATCTGTGCAAAGCAGAGGAATCTTCAACAAACAACAAGAAAACAGTATACATTCGGCTATGCTTAAAGATGTCAGTGCCAGACTAAGGCATCACTTCTTATGTGGCACCAGTTTTTGACCAAAGGCCTTAATAGAACAGCTGGTTACGACCTGATCTTAAGAGCTGTAGAGTGGCTTTAGAGCTTTCAATGGCTTTCCTTTCCAAAGGAGGAATGACATCTGGCCACATTTCTTGAAAAAATTATGTCATTAAGACTGGGTGTAAAATAGATTCAGGAAAAACATCTACACTTAAGACAGCCTGTACATCTGTAAACAATGGTTGGGACACAGATCCCCAAATTACCTGTTAAATTGTCCACAGAACAAAGTGAGCAAGTCATGTAAAAGACATTTTAAAAGACAAAAATAATNGTCAGAGCTGCAAAATTCAGTTCCTTTCTCAGTTATTATATTTGTGTATACATCAGTGTTGTAACCACTAACTCTTTTTTTTTTTAAATTTGTATTAGAGGGTATGACTAAAATGAGATTGGAGGCTATAAACTCCTTTTGGAGTAAGTTATTATTAATTGTCTATACCACCACCTTCACACCTACATTCTTCTACTAGTAAACCCAAGTTTTGTGAAACAAATATTTTGACAGCAGGATGCCACATACCATGCGAGGGTCACCCCATCAGGTCCCATAAAAGCTGAACACCTGTCCTGGGTTTACAGAATAAAGGCACCAATAGACACGATATGTATTCATCTACCTGAGCTTCTGCAGCATGTGCACAGCTCAGGAGGTCCTTGGCCTTTTGGAGTCCACAGAAATAATGTGATGCACCATAATTAACGGGAAACTCCAATTGCCACATTCACTGACTACACCCTGTTGAGAAGAAAGGTTCTGTCTGTCCTGCTCCTTCTCCCTAACCTTTCATCAACTGGTAAAAGTCAATGTTTTAACAGCAAATGTGAATACCCCTACTAACCTACTTGCTTTGCTTCACTTGGAAGTTATTACTGCTGAAATGCACTTGTCAGGGCAAGGGGAACCAGTATGGGAATGATTATCACAAAAACCTGACTGCTGCAGGGTCTGTACTTGATTCAGCTATGACATGTATTTCAATTAGTATTTAAAACACAGAGCTGACACAATCACACACATCTTATTTAAGTACGCCTCCCACTCTCCCCTCCTAAAGAAAACTTGACAGACCAGGATGAGAAGCCTCAATTTCAAAACAGCGTTCTATTTTGGTTTTAGTTTGCTTTTATTTCCCACTCGGGAGAATGCAGGAGTAATACAGATGAAGTAAGTGGATGTCTCTAAGCTCTATTGACAGGTGGCGATACCTACCCTTGAAATAGTGTTATCCACTTTGACAAAGCTTCATAAGTGGGATACAAAACATTAATTGATCAGTTATATGAATACTGTACCTAGATTTCTGCAATTACACTAATAAATTGATCTGTACGTATTTCATGACAGTCCTAATCTGTTTTGTGACACAATCACAGGAACATGTAAGAGACCCAACACAAGAAGGGCTAGGGAAATAAGCTGCCCTGAGAGCCCTGTCTGGGATCACGAACAAATCACTGACAGTGACCTTTCACAAGTCCATGAGAAGAGGTATTCAGGTGAGAGGAGCTGTGGTTGCTGCTTCCAGCTCCCACCGTCTCACATCACAGAAGAACTGACAGAAGCAATGAACTACCAAATTTTGTAATCCAGAACTTCAGTTAAAAATACAAATGAAGGGGAAGTTGTGCCAAAACATACACTTTGTCCTGACTAAAATTAATGGGCAATAACAATGCTTAAGCAACAATTTAGATGAAACATGCTTCCCAAAATATTTGAGATTAGCTCCTACCAATAAACACAACTGTTCCTAAAACATCAGGAGCTAATAGGAGTTCATCATTAAGACTTATTTCCTTCAATACGAAATTCCTCACTGGGAAGAAGGAAGAGAGAAACTTTTGCATTAGAAAGATCCTCAGCACGTCACTTCACATTTCCCTCTTCCAAGTTTTTTCAGTTCTCAGACTCTTGCTCAACAAACACCAACTCTTTAGAACCTGTGTGTTCTACTTATTATGCAATGAAGGCAGTGTGTTGATGTTGACTGACTTGGAAACACTGGGTACCCAAATGGAATACATAGAACAAGATTTATTGCAGACAGTAGATGAGGTTTATTTTGCAGAGAACTTCCAGTTAGTCTCTAGACACATCTTCTTCTGAGGAAGTGAAAAATGCACTGGTTTAATATCTGAATATTTATTTATTTATTTACTGTCTCTTTACAGTCTAAATAATTTCTTACTAATGTGCTGGTAGGAATTCTGGTAAAAATTATGGAACACCTACAAATGCCACCTGAAAGTTTCTTGCACAACAAAATTAACATATGTAACAGAAAATTACCATACATAACAGATCCAAAGGTACCTTTTTCTAAAAGCTCCTCAACATTGAAAAGTCAGCTCAAAGTTTATTAAAGACCTTTAGAGACTGACATCAGTTATCAATCATTTCACAGTATAAATAAAACTCAGGAAACTGCAATTAACATAGCTTTTAAATTCTGCTAAATTCAAAGTTACTGAGAGAAGCATTTCAAGGCAACTACATGTAAACTGACATGTATGCCTCTGAGGAGGTATAAAAAAAAATTGAGTCTTTAAGTTCAGCTCCTCCCTGCAACAGTTTGAAGCATTCTGAATACAAAGACCAGGCTAAATGACAAAAATTCATAGGTCACAAAAATGCCAATTCAACAGTGTCAAAATCTCGTGCTCTTCTTAAGCATTTTCATTACCTGTGCACTTTAACAGCCTCTCCCAACAACAAGAACAAAAAAAATAACCACCAACCTAAACACAAAAACCATCATCAAGTTAAGTACTAGTCAGGAAGTGGGGCAGGGAATGCCTATTGTATGCATGCCCTGCCCCACTGGAATGATTTTTGGAATGACAATTGCTTCATTCAGATAAATAAAATTAATTTCATCATGAAGTCATAATGCATCCTAGCTGCTGTTAATGAATCTAATTCTACGTTTTCATTTGTCAACTATGGCACTTAGATTCAAAATTTTCTTGGATAAACAATTATCTAGCTGATAGCTTCACAGAAGATGATTTTAAGTAATTTGCTACCATCTCAAAGAAGCCAAGTACTTGCTCTTGACAACACAGCATAAAGAAGCAGCACATTGCCAGTCTTATTTACTCACTCAGGCGTCTTAACACAGAGGCAAAACCCTTCTAATTTCTTTAGTGCCTCCCCCTACTAATCATCATATTGCTTGGGGTTTTTTTTTGTTTTTAAGAGTTGATAAAGCCAGCTTAATGATTGCAGTCTACAGAGAAAAAAAGTGATAAGCAAAAGATAATATGGGAAACTTTAAAACATCTAAAATATCTAGGGTTAGAATGATAATTTACATTTAGAGACTAATGAACACGTTTTAGGATTCCAAGAAGGTAAACAAGCAGCAATTCCTCTAATAAGTATTGAGTCCCATTCCAATATCGCGGTCTTGTTTTGTGTTAAAACAAAGAGTTACAGTTGCTTCATAGTTGAAACATGACTGTCTGAAGGTGGGCTACCTAACAGCTTGAAAACCATCTCTGCATGACAAGTAATTACACAGAGACCAGAGATACCCGTCTTCAGGAAAGATTATGAAATCTGAATACACAAAGAGAGTAGAATGAATTTTGAGATGACTTCTTACCCAACTGATTCCTCATCATTAGAGCTGTGTCTGCTGCAGTCCTTTTGCCTTTTTCCTTTTGTGGAAGGCTCTCTGTTGTTGGCCCTTAATTTCCACTGTAATAAAACAGATAAAATTGGCAGGTTCCAAAACACATAAATATGCCATAATGGATATTACACTAAAAAAGGGAACAGTGCCAGACATTGAAACAATGCAACTGGTCAAATAAGACTATGTACAACAACTTTGCAAAGAATGAATTTGCTTGACTTAAAGCATTCATGTATCACTGATCTTGAATTGAACTTTTTTTCTCCTAAAGAAATTTGAGAATACAGAACAATTAAATTGTTTCCCTATTTAAAAGGAGGGCTTATCCCAAACAGGAACTTAAAATATTAGACCCATTTTACACAATCACAAATACATAAGATAACCTCTACTTTCTTTAACTCCACACATTTAACCAAATTATATTGCACTCAAAGATATAAAATTCTGAGAATAAAATAACTTCTAAGTTTTAGTACTTAGAAGTACCCACAATAGCAAGACTTCTTTTTTTTTTCCAAATTCTCTTACCTTACCAGAATGCACTCTCATTTTCAAATTAAACAAATGAAGCCCCACCAAGACATGTAGTTATTTCCACAATTCCATAAACCTACCTCCCTCTGCCATTACCTCATCCTCATCTCTCCTCCCATTTTTTTTAATGTAAATATAAAACAAATAGATGTTTGAGAATTATGACAGTCAGGCTGAAAGACAACAAACTTATCTTCATTTCTGTTTAAGCATGGAGTGAAAGGGCATCCGAAAAATTTATGCCTATATTTTACATACTTTAGTGAAGTCTGAAAAGTGCATCCCAGCTACCACAGGGGCTGACTCTAATGGAGAACACTCTCATTATTAAAACAGCTGTCAGCAAGAAATTGCCTTGAAGGTGCCTTCCCCTCCTCCTGCCTTCAAACATCATCTAGCTCACATCACAGCACTGGCCTTCAAGCATGTTAGAGACCTATATGCCCAAATCACTGAAAGCTGCACAAAATTTCTCAAGCAAAATGAAGCAAACTCTGGCAACACTAAATACAACCTCGACAGACCTTTGTATGGATAAAACAGTAATACTTCTTTCAATTATGATACCTCATAAGCAATCTTTTAAAGTAGAATATAAAGACTAGCTAGTGTTTAAAGCATATGAAGCCCCCTATCACATGGAAAAGTCTGAAATATATAGACAGAAATAAGAAATATAAGAAATGGAAAATTAGACAATATACAGGAAATAAGGAATAAAAAAAGATTTTGTAATTCACCTTGTATAATCACTGTTTTTATAGAGGCAGAGAAAAAGACAGGAAGAATTCTATACAAGTGCTGTCTGGCTCTGCCGAAGAGGCTGCTGCTTGTAACCACAGGAGACATTATTTCCAACTTCAAAACCTGACTGTAATTGGATGCTCTGCTCACTTAAAGCATTAACAGTATAGAACACAACCACACAGTGAGTTCGTATTGCAGCATGGTCAAATGACCAGACCTACCAAGAGACCTGGGTCACACCACTACTGTAAGTCAAAAAAAAATTCCCTCGCTAGGGTTTTAAAAACTCCTCTGGGGAAGAACCTGTTTGTCCAGCCCCATGATCCTAAAAGCACTAACACCAGCAACAAACTCTCAATGCTGAGCTGAAGGAGTCAAGAGTAGCAAAATACGTTTCCAAAATTTGGCATTTTAAAAATGCTTACTGAATTTGGAACAGATCTATAGAAGCAAGTATTTGCTTCCATATGCGACCACAATGATCAAGACAGTCATTTATGACAAATGCCATATAAGTACTCTTATAGTCTTTTGGTCTTAATACTGAAATCAGTTATTTCTGTATTAACACCTAAAATTCTGTCAAAAGTCATGCAGTATTTAATATATTCTCTTAATGTTCAAGCTCTTGGGTACCAATAATGACTAATTGAAAACTCAATGTAAAAATTATTTCCATATCATAACAAAAGTTTGGTAAGTGACCTGAATATAACCTAGAAGTTCAGGAATCAGGAAACAATTAACTAAAAAAAAAAATATTTGCCTTCCAATTCATGATTTTCAAGATAACTTTAAACTACACCTGAAGACCAACTCTGCTTTTTAATGATTTAGGCTGTCTAAATGGCACTGAGACTTCCACCTCTGTGTATGCTTGCAGTCAGGTTTCAGTCCTACACACTTGTCACTCTCCAAGACAGTCTGGGTCAGATATTGGTCACAAGGCAGCACTCCGTATTGAAAAAAATCCAGCCTCCAAAAGAAAACCAAACACCCATATAACATTCTCCTACACACTTTACACCCCAAAGAACTTCTCTTTACCTCTTTTAAAGGGTAGTCCCAATGGTGGGAGTCTGGGAGCCTTGCCAAAAGGGACTGAACTTGACCATCCTCTGACTTGGCGTTTGTTTTCTTCTTTGGTATACGAAACTGAAAATAGATGATGTTACACACATGATAAAACTAAATTATCTACTGGTGCCATGAGCTGACCTAGTGCCATCTAATAAGTTTCTTAACCATCAGGCCAAATAAAAAAGTTGCAAGGGAAGCACCATCCTGTGACTTCAATTTAAATGCATTCCTCACTGATGCTTGATCCAAAAATCACGTGCCATACCACATGAGAAGCTAGTTTTAACATATGAACTGTCTTAAAAATCAAGAAAAAGCTCTTCCTATTTCATTAGCTTTACAACTTCAAATATATACCCAAAAGGTGAGAACCAATCTACTGGCACTTATGGTTTTCTTAGTTCCCTCGGATTTGTTTACACTCTAGTTCAATCACTTCAGCTTAGACAATGATAAACAAAATAAATGAATACCACATCAGGTTTGCTCTCTCAAGAAAAAAATGATGAGGATGAAGAGCAATTACATCTTCATATGATAATTAACCATCAATACACTATAATGTACTCAAAATGGTGCCAGCTATTGTGATTGCCAACCTTCACAAAAAACAGAACCAGAATTTTGAAAGTTATTATTGAAAGATAAAGTAGTTAGTAAACCACAGAAACTGGCCAATTCAGAGAAAATATGTAAGAAATAATGTTCATTCATTGAAATTCAAAACAAAAATGGTAAAACTAAACTCTTAGCTCTTACCAGTTCATCAAGACAAGGAAAGAGGGTGACATTTCCTATCAGTTGATTAAACCAGTTAAAATAATATCAACTGAAAGAATAAAAGTGTAAGCTTTGTCAGTTCTCCAGGTATCCTGAAAAGCAAAACCTTACACTGCAAACACGACCACACTGGAACATATCAGGTGGTCTACAAACTTATTTCATCAGTCAGAATGCATTCTTCTGATCTGCACCTTAATGACCAGGTACTAATTTCTTACTTCAGAACTCCACCTGCTGCCTCACTAGTGGTTTCTGTTATGAGCTTCCTAAGAATACATATTTATCTAAAATTTTAACATGCATTTACAGTTACAGACATTCAGATAACCTATATTATAAGGTAACAGACGACACTAAGAACAGGTAAGGTCAGATTCAGAAAACAGAGAGATGGACAGACAAAAAGGGATAAAAAGTACAAGATATGTTCATCCACAAAAATTCAACCTCACCGTACAATATCTTACCAATGCTTGCACTCATTAAGATGTTGGTTTGCAATGCCCACAATTACCTTACAGAACAAGCACAAAGCCAAGAAGTAACCAGCAGAGGTCTGCACCTACGGTAAGTGCAACATTCACAGTTGCCTCAGCTTTTTCCTAATAGAAAGTGACTAACTCGACACACCCATGTGCACATGCACTTAGCAGACTCCTCATCTAAACCAGCAGTACTTTTACTGAAGATTCCCACATGTAGAAGCAAGGATCAGAGAAACTGCATAAACAATGTGCTGAAAACAGCTTATTTCTAGAACACTAGACAGTACAGACCTTACCTGATCAAGGCAGTTGCTTTGCCTACAGTTTGTTCTCACCAGTGCTTCCATTGCTAGAAACTACTACTAATAGGAACATTCTAGAAAAAATAAACACCAGCAGAAGTAGTCTCTGAACACACCTCTGCAGATAACTAAATATTATGCAGTTATGCAGCTATTCTACTTACTTGTACTTTACTCTCAATATTTTAGATGTTATCTTAGGTCTTAACACATCCTTGAAAATGCACTGTTTATGTGAAATCAAATGTTAAGGCTATCATGTATTGATACGTGTCCAACAGCAGACATTACTATTGACTACTACCAGAATAAACTGTTTCTCAGGAAAGAGTGCTCTAACTGTTATGGTTTTGTGTGGTGGGTTTGTCTGGTAGCAGGGAGGGGCCACAGTCACAGCTCCTGTAAGTAGCTGCTAAAGGTTTCCCTGGACTCCAGCTCTGCTGGCAGCAAGGGAGGGGCTGCAGTGGTGGCTCCTGTAAGAGATTGCTAAGAGTTCACCCCCACTACCCTGCTCCAAGCATTTGTTAGGCGGGAAGTGGAGTGGCAGAAGGAGTACCACTGATCTAGCCCCGTAAGAAACTGCGAGAAGTTTCCCCAGCTTCAGGCTGGACCCACCCCAGGCCAGGGCTGAGCCAATTGGCACCTCTGCCAATGACATATTGAAGAGCGGGCACAGAACAATGGGGTTGGAGCGGCCCTGGGCAGGGTCCAGCTCTGGCGGGCTGGTCCGGCCGTCCAGCCACCTGCTCGGCTTCTGCAAACCGACCTGCCGTAGCCCAAGCCTCCACCATGGCTCGCCCAAGAGTCTGTTTTCCTGGGAGCCAATGAAGACCTGCAGCGGAGAGAGGAGCAAGATTTTGAGGGAGACAGCCATGCAGACACTCGGTTGGAGACATGAAAGGGAACGCTCCCAGCATTTCCCCTGCAGCGTGGTGAAGATTTCATGGTGACACACAGTTTGTCCTTTGGTGCAGCCCATGAGGAGATACAGCCATGGAGGGTCCCACACTGGAACTATGGAGAAGCCCACGCCGGAGCCAGGCAGTTGTCAGGGGACTGTAGCCCCGTTTGGAAAAGGACTCAGGCCAGAGTAGTTCTTGAGAAGGACTTTCCCATGAGAGGGACTTTCCCACATGGCAGCTGGGAAAGACTGTAAGGAGCCCTCCCCTGAAGAGGAAGAAGCGTCAGACTGACTGCATTCCCGCATTCCCTACCCCCCTGTGCTGCTAGGGAGGAGAAAGTACAGAGCAAAGCCTTTGGACCTTGGGAAGAAGGGAGGGGTGGGGGGAGAAGTGCCTTTTTAAGACATGGTTTCTCTCTCTCAGTATCTTGCTTCTTGTTATAAATAGTTACTAAAATTCAATTGTTTTTCTTCTTCCCAAGTCCTGCCAGTTTCTTGCCCGTGACCTTAAGTGGTGAGTGAAACCCTCCCTGTCCCTGCCTCAGCCCACCAGGTGTTTACCAAAAACTGTCCCTGGGGCTTTATAAACCACGACATCAACAAAGAAAAAGATGGACCACTGAAGAATGAATTTGGTTGTGCAAATACATCAGAACATCCTAGGATACCAACAGCCTCAAAGTAAAACATTGCAAATTGCAGGAAGACTTACACTGACACGACTTGAAGATGATGTTCTTCCTTCCATGATTTTTCTACTGAAAAAAAAGACACAAAGTCAGCTTAATAATTTGTGTGTTATTTATTCCGATGGAAGCAGAACCACAGCAGCAGACACTAAGCAAGAACAAAAAAATAACCTTTTAGCAAGCTAGCACAAAGAAAAGTCATTAATCAAATGGTTTGGATTGGAAGAGACCTTTAAAGATCATCTAGTCTAATCCCCCTGCCATGGGCAGGGACATCTTTCATTAGGTGAGATTGCTCAAAGCCCCAGACAGCCTGACCTTGAATACTTCCAATGAAGGGGCACCCACAGCCTCTCTGGGCTACTTGTTCAGTGTTTCACCACCCCAATTGTAAGAAATTTCTTCCTTATGTTCAACCTAAATCTACTGTCTTTCAGTTTAAAACCATTGTGCCTTGTCCTGTCACTACAGGCCTTGGTAAAAAGTCACTGACAGCCACAATATAAGAAAGAAGTGTTTGGGCAAGGCTCTGGGTTGTCAGCATGAAGAGAACTGTTAATGAAATTTTCATTAGAATTTACCTTTAGTGAAGGTATTTACTTCTTAACACCATTCTCTGGCAAGCACACAACTAATAAAGAATGCAGGCTTCCATTTTGAAGCAAAAAGGAATTACAGAAGACATCTGTACCACTACAGGAACTCTAAGAAAAAATAAAATTTGAGGATCCCTGTTAACAGATAAACTTCTTTCTCAGTGGAAGAACACTGCTTCAGAGCTTCCAGCATTCATACGGGTTTACTCTCTTTATGAATACCCTGTACCACTCCAGCATAAGACCTTCAAACCTTACAACTAGTTTGAAGTCTCTCAAGAAGACCTTTAAGTTCATGTACATTCACTCAGCTCGGCAGTTTGACAACTTACAGCCCCAGCCCCCGGGTGTGGGGCACAACAACACGCACGTGCTACTAAAGAAAAGCCAAACTACCGCCTACCCCGACGCCTGTAAAGAGAAAGGTCTGACAACCAGCGGCCTCCTAACAGCTCTGGGGAAAAACAGCGGCACCAGCCAGGGGTGGCCCCGCCCGGGCTGTCACCGCGGGAGCCCGCCCCACCAGCCGGGCAGGAGGCGGGGCACAGCGGGGTGGCCTCGCACCCCCGAGCCCTCGCTCCTAGCCCAGCCACCGGCTTCCCCCGATCGGGAGGGAACGAGCTTCTCACACACAAGTGCCGAGGGACAGCAGTTCCGCGTTTCCACACTCGCTCCTCAGCCTCCTCACAAAGGAGCAGCAGCAACGCCAACGCGGCCACCCCAACTCCCTCCTCCGGTGTCCGGCCACCCGCTCGCTCTTCCCTGTCAGCTTTGCTCGTTAACGGTACCCGTTCAGGGAAGACAGCCCAGCCCCGGCTAGCGGAGACACCAACAGCCCAAGACCCAGCGGGCCACTACCAGCCGGCTTATATCTCGGCTTTACTCCCCTCTCCAGCGGCTAAAGGGCGGGGAGCGAGCGACACTGACAGGACCCAACAGTACTCACCACTACTACCGTTGCTGTTTACGCAGGCCCCACCGCCGCCTGCGCAGCTTCCCCGGCTACTTCCGGGCTGAGCACCGTCTCCGCCCGGGCAGGGAGGGCCGCCCGCGCCCCGCCCCGCACCGCCCCGCCCCGTAAGGGCAGTAACCGTCTCTCCGGCCTCTCCCCCGCGCCGTCCCTGAGGCGCTGCCCGCGCTCCCCTCAGCCGTGCCCCTGGGGGTCCCGCTCCCCCACCGCGTGCTGCCTTGACTGAATGTCAGCCCTACCGCCCGCCTCTCCCTCCCAGGCCGGCCTTGCCCCGCTCCCGGCCCCTCTAGTTTTTAACTTTCTTGGGTTTAGCCCGATACTGAACTGCTGAGGAGGGGGAAGAAGAAAATGTCTGGGAGCAGCTGACAGTGTCACAGGTGCGCTGACGCGCATTTCCCTGCACCTGACAAACTGATGAGTAATGACAAAATCAGTAGTTCTTTGAACGCAATAGAATATAGTTAAAGGTAGCACCGGCAAGTGCGAAGGAGACGAGAGAACTGCCGAAACCTGCGGGAGGAACGCGGGAAACGCTGGGGTTTGCACAGCAGCCACACACAGCCCGGCCGAACCGGGCTTCGGCCGCACCTGCCCACCCCGTTTCCCCCGTTGGGCTCCAGCCCGCGCTCCAGTCACGCCCCGGGAGACGGGTTAGTCTCGCACCGGGGGCAGCCCGCACCCCGCGCCGCCGCTCGGGGGCTGCTGCCGCCCGGCCCCAGCCGCAGCCCGGGGCGGTTCGGGTGCCGGGCACAGCTGGGCGCCCTCGGCATCAGCGGGCAGCGCCCTCATAAACCCCCCCTCCCCAGCTGCCGCTTCGGCTCTTACTGATGGTCTGGGAAATCCTCCCGCAGGCGAGTGGAGACAAATATTTGTTTGTTGGGTTTTGGGTTTTATTCTTTTTCTTTTCAGAGAAGCTTCAGAAGTATAACTTTTGTGTACAGCTTTCTGTTTTGTTCTCTTGGTAGTGCCTTTATATCAAGTAACGGGAAGTTGTGCTAAACTAGTTTTTGACAATTGTTCAGTTTCTACGTCTAAGAGATTCAGTTTTAACCTATGGTCAGGTGTAAATTACAAACGTGTTAACTTGTGACTTGGAACTATCTGAAACACTTTAGATAGCCTTAACAGCAACTGATACATTTTATAGATACATCCCAGAATACATAAAGTAACCAAACCTCAACTAAATGGGTTTCTTTTCTTTCACGTAGAGAAACTGTCTGCAATCCTAGTGTGAAAAATACTTCCATCTATGATGATGACAGATTTTACAGAAGAGCATACGGTAATGTTGGGCTTTACTAGAATAGAGGAAACTTTTTACATGAAAAATCTCATAAAAAATAATCAGTATCCTGCAGTAATGTTTCAAATATGCCACTGCTGTAACAAACACTAGCTGAATATACAGCTGAAGGATGTTACAATCTAAACAAAATAAGTGGAAGGGAGAGGGATTTTTTTTCCCCCTCAACAGTAATTAAAAAAAAAAATCAAAATCACAATTGTAAATGCTGACAGAATAAACATACTTGAATACTGTATTTACATACAGACAATGAAGCACAAGCAGCAGTCAACACTGATTAAGAATGTACATTTACCAAAAAGAAGTAAATGTGTTATGCAGCTGCATCTAGAACAATCTATAACTGCTGCTTTTTAATTCTATAAATGGCATTACTACAATAAAATCGGTACTCCAGACCAGTAAGTATATGATTCTGAGGTGCTATTCAAGTGAACTCTTAAGTGATAACCTACTATAAATTTTTACAAAACTTTCCAGTTCCCACCCTGAAGGCAGTTTTAGGAAGGGAGGCCATACCTATGCCTGAAGTAAAACTGTATTTTTCTGTTTATGCTTCCTGAAATCTTCAGAAACTTTTCATAATGCTTTGTAAATAGATATTGAAGTAGATGTTCAACATTACCTACAGTTTTCAATTTGGAATCATGTACCCTTGTTTTGTTCTGGAACTGGGAAAGCAATGTTGTTGCTAGTAGTTGAAGTAAGAGTATAGTAACTTACTGTTCATGGCATGTTGGGAAACTATAGTCTCCAGCCTTTTAGGGGTGAGGAGAGAAAGGGACAGAGAGAAGTGTTGGACAGCATGCTACTCTGTGAGGAAACTGCATTTACCTATTCCTAACTGTTATGGAATGCTTCCTCTGTGCTTCACCTTTTTCCACAGGCACCCTTCCTTAAACCATCTCAATTTTTCTCCTGCTTCCTTGTATTTGCATGGGGAAAAAAAGATATGGGCAGCTTCCTCTCTGCTAAATACAACCTCTTTTGTGTGAATTGCTCATATTTCAGTAGAATAGCAAACACATGTCCTCCCATCTCCTTTGTGTCTTTCATGCCTTCCCGCAGAATGAAAAAAATCATAGATGAATGCATGTGCTTGTAACTTCTTTGTGTTGTTTCCGTTCTAAGAAACTGGCAAGACAGCAAATGGTTTATATATCATAGAACCTGTTTTTTTTTTTCCCCTTTTCTATGTGTATTTATTACTTGAGATTAAAAAAAGAAGGGAGCATTTCCTAGCCTACTCCCTGTGAATCAGAAGACAGGCATGACCCTGAAGAGATGATTCAACATCTCTGACCCAGTGGAGATTGCTCAAAAGGGAAATGTATACGCTGCTGCTCCATTGAAAAGCAAATAACTTTTTTTTAATTTGGAAGTGCAAGAAAAAAATTTCAATATGCTAAGTAGCTTACTCAAGAAAACTTGCATTCCATAAAGGAGTTGGGCTCCAACTCAACTCACTTACATGAAAAATTTCAAATCACTTTCTGTCCTAGTAATCAGCTTTATCGGACAGTATAGTGAGCTTAAACATAGTCAGACTGTGATTCACTGTATTCTAAAAACCTCTGTTACTTCAGCAAGAAAAATTTAAAGGTGTATAGTAGCTTGTACCAATGTATTTGCCAAACATAACTTCATATAAACTATCTGCCAAAACAAAATTACTGTGATAAGATTATAAATTATTTTTAAAAACACTGATAATTCTGGGCATTCAGTGCTTGCAAATCTCTGATGTTAGAAAAAAAAAAAATCCTACAAAAGTAGGATTCTCACCACACCAAAGGTTACCCTGTGTTTACCATTCTACAGCCAGTGACAGTCAGTAGTAGACTGAAGAGTTATTAGGAAAATAGAAGGTTACAATATACTTCATTTTTCCATTCCATGGAAACCACTTCCTGGTATAATTCTTATCAGCTGATCAGTCATAAAAGTTGAAAAATGATCCTAAACTGAAACTACAGACCTCAATCTAATCTCATGAAAGTTTGTTGCAGGGACTTTCTTTTCTCCTGTTCCTGAATCACAGTGGCTAGCTTATTCTGTCATCCATGCCAAAATTTCCATTCCGCATGTGGCAAGTGCTTGCAAGGATGAACAAATAACTGGAGAGACGAGTATTAATGTCCTGCTGTTGGAATTCAGCAGTGGAAACCTGAGAGGCTTTAGAAGCAGCTGGTTTACTACAGACTGCCAAAAGATAGTCTGTATCACTGAGTATTTTGTTTGTAACCACTTTTAAATCCAAATTCTGATACAATAGGTTTTTGTCAAGTAGGTGTTGCATGGAGGTCTATGACTACATTGACGAAGTATTCTTCATTTGTAGTGGTTACAAATGGAGCATGAACTAAGCTTGAGGAAACTAATAGAGGGATCAGACTTTCAAGAGGAACTGAAGTATGACTTCAATATAAAAGGGGAACTGAGGCATCTGGATACAAATGAGTCCTTTGTGTTCAATTATTACAAGAATGCACAACAGCGGAATCATAAACGCTATCAAATTTTGGGACATTTGATTACCCAATATGTTTATGAGCTCCTGGAAAGAGTCTGCATGCTGCAGAAAATTTATATTCCTACTGATGCTACAGGGGATGAACCAAGAAGTTTCTTTTTCATGAGTGAGAATGCACTAACAAGTTCCTCTAGCCTTGTTGTCCTCCTCCAAGACCGTGGAGTTTTCCATGCTGGGCAGTGGGGGCGGAGGACGATTGTCAACGAGGGACTGGTACATGGAACACAAATACCATTCATCAAAACAGCCCTTCAAAGACACGGTGGGGTGATTTTACTGAATCCCAATGACAACTTTGTTGATCTGAAGACTGAAAAGGAAAGGGAGGAATCACTGACTTCTATGCAGTCCATCTGGTGGATTCCCAAGAGGGGCAGCAGCAGCCCCGAGGAACATACCATGTATGTATGGGATCATTTCATTTCAAAGAGTGCAGCCAAGAATGTGGCCTTCGTTGCCCATGGCTATGGTGGCTTGGTGTTCGTTGATTTGCTGGTGCAGAGAAAATGGGAGGTAATGAATAAAGTGTACTCTGTGGCATTCATCAACTCCATGCACAACACACAGCACCAGACTAGAAGCGATCCGCAAACGCAAGAATGGATACAGAAATACTGCCGTGAGTGGGTGTCAAACAGTAAGCCTCTAGATAAAGCTGTGGGTTCTCTCATGAAAGTGAATTGTCCTACTGTCTCTGCTGGAACAGAAAAGTATGATTTAGCACCCTCCTGCTGCTTACATGCCATCTTTAAGTACCTGAAGAGCATGCTGAAAGCCAAGACCACAACAGCCTTTAGACATTCACCCATTGCAACCAGAAGGAGCACAAGTAAGAAGAGAGGCAATAAATAAAGGCATATTGATTTCTTATGGATAGTGGCCTCTTCCTTTTATAATTGCCCCTGCACCCTTCAGTCATCTAAGGACCTTCCTCTCACTGTGGAGCAACTTACAGTTCTAAGTTTGAAGCTAGTTTGTTTTTGAGAAACATACAAAGTTAACTATTAGGAAAGAAGTGCATTGTTGAAAGCTTTAGGCCATAACCCTTCAGCTATCTGTGAAATTTAATTTTGCACAAAATAAAGATGTAAGGTATATCAACTCTCATTTATATCCTTTTTTTTTAAGTAAACATTTTCCAGTTATGGCTCTATAATCAGACTAAACTATCAGTAAAACACTCTCTTAAGTGCATAGTTTTTATTAAAAGGACAAATCTGGAATATAAAAAGCACATAAAGGATCCATTTCCTCCTTGCTCTATACTATATAGCATTTAAAAATCTTTCAAGAGCTGGAGCATCCACCTTCCTCCTTGAAGTGTCTACTGCTAAGTTGAACAATACTTCAGGGAATTACACACTCCTACCTTTCCTCCAGTCAGAGATGATATGCCCCAAACTGATACAATGAGCTAAAGTTATTTCCATTTTAAAGCCAACTAAACCAGTGAGATTACTGGCTATAAGCTGCTATAGAAATACAATACTCTAGCAACCTGAAATTACCAAACTGATGTAAAAGAATGACATTGCTGTTTTCTCTCAGCTGTTTAATTTTAGATACAGGTGGGAAATAGAGGCAGTTTTTAAATGTCCATACTCAAGGTTTGAAATTTATATAAGCAGGTGGTCAAATAACCTTTAAAGCACACGTAAACAAAATGGCTATTCTGAATTTCCAGTTTAATCCTGTGGGAATTAAGAGTGCTCAATGGCTGCAAAAGAGCTTTGAAGGACTACAAAACCTTGCCCTACACCTTCAGTTACTGTCTCAGTCAAAAGACCTGTTGAACAGTAATACTGGGTACCAGAGAAAAGTGTGTTGACATCCCTTTTGTGTTTATATTAATTTCAGATTTCAGTCATCTCTCATACAGTTGGAAAAAGCTTCCATCTTGTTATCCAGTGATGGGTAAAATTGTAAAATTCCAGTGGAAAGGCACAGTCAGTCGAATGCTCCTGACACCAAGCATAGCTTTTTAAATAAAGCTAGGTTTACTGTTATTGCATATGAATGAAGATGGCACTAAAGAGGCAATAATAGACTATATGGCACTTTAGTTCACTTAAGAAAGTTGCACTGGAGATGCCGTCATTGAGGATGCATACAACCTGCCTGTTTTGTAGGTGCTGGACAGCATGCAACTCAAACAATAGCCACTTGCGTGAATTCTACATGTCAACACGTAGCTTTATTTATGATAGAAGTATGAGGTGACAGGATGTCTATCTTCAGAAGGAGACCAATATGATCCTTCAACATAAATGCTCAAACTGTCCCACAGTGCCAGAGGTGGCTAAAAATGCTTGAAGACAAAAAGGGATCTAGAATATCGGCCATTTTTGCAATTCTTTATCTGAGGTCAACCCATTAAATTCCTTGGTAGAGAAGGTCGTATTTAGGAATGTTATTGGGATCAATAGGACTTCTCACGATGAGCTTTCCACGCATTGCTCCACGGTAAATCACTTCAATCAGATCTATAAAGTCTTGCTTTGTTTTGAAGCTTCCTACAAATTTGGTATGATCTGGAGATCTAAATATAAGCACAAGATAAAGGTAGAATTGTAATGTTAAAGTGTTCAAAGCAAAAACACTTAAAGACGTGAAAGATGTACAATTAAATGAGGGTTCTGATTTGGCCATTCTGAAAGAATGAATTACACTCGTAAAGGCATAACAAAGTCAGGAATATACTGTGACACCCAACGTCCAAAAAGGTGTAGTGTAATGTCTAAGACTTTAACCATGCTATTTTTTGCAGTCAGGCATGTTTTGCAGCTGACACCTACTTGCTGCTTCAGAGCATATTTCAAAATACTTCTTAATTTTACATCCTTCTGGCTTCCTAGAGAGTTCTCAATGCAAATGCTGGTAACAACAATATAGTTTTCAAACATTTCCTTCCTCCAACACAGTAACATAGAATCAGGCTGATAATCCTCACAGACATAACAGGTAATGCCAGGTAGGATGACATACCCATAATCGACCTTCATGTGTTGCCCATTGAAGAAAAATACAGTAGATGGAATATAACTGATGTCAAAATACTGGGTGTACACTGGAACCTTGTTCACATCTACCAGGTAAATGACTGCCATTTTACTTAGGTCATGAGCTGTCTTTGCAAGCTGTAAAGAGTGAGAAAGATGGACAACAAATGGATTGAGACATGAGAGGAAAAGGGGTGTCAAGCTTTACAAAGCCCATTTCCCTTATGTTTTACCAGTTTAAGCAGAGCTAGAATATCACGTCTTTTTTACTTCAAGCACTTTGTACACCCATTACAATAACATAAACATTTGATTAATTCTCAAGACTTTTATGAATATAGTATTATTTCATTTTACATTTAATTGTCACCAAAATTTTAATGAGACACCATATTACCCAAAAGCAACATATGACATTCTCTTGTATGCAACAGGAATACTAGTTTATTAAAAATATTAAAAAAAAAAAGAAAAAAGAAAAAATTCTCTTACAATATCATCGAGCTGCAGACAAACAACATCGTTATCTCTTCCAAACCGGAGAACCAAAACCTTCTCGGCCACGGTTTTTATTGCCTGATCCACTTCCCTCTTACAGCTCAGTTTGGGCAGCAGAAAACTCATCCCGACAGGCCACGGCTTCCACTAAAACCCCTGCGACGGTTAGGGGAAAAAAAAAAAAAAANAAAAGTCCTGGGTCAAAAATCAGGGAAATTTCTCTATGCCATTAAAAAAAAAAAAA
>VZTO01027730.1:0-12971 GCA_013400615.1 Syrrhaptes paradoxus
TTCTATGATTCTATGAACACAGACTAACCAATCATACCTTTAGCACAATTGCTCTTTTCCTATTGACCATAACTTCTAACTGCAAAATGTAACTTTTTTTTAACTGAAATGTCTCCAAAGTTACCAAAGAACACTGTAAATTAAGCCTGCTAGTCAGCTGACTTTATCTTCAGACACCAGTGCTATGGCCTCCTGTTCCCCTTGAATTCTCCATATGAGGTTTTTCTCTCCATAGATTCTAGGTAGAAGATTTTTACATATGTTTTCTTCTGAACTGACCTTATAAGAATAATAAACAGTTTGATTTAAAGTCATTAAAGTATAACATGTCTACCATTCATAGCTGCTTCTTTTTTATAACATTTGCATTGGTTTTCATCAAAAAACAGCAAAGACATTACATGACAAATAGGAGGTAGGGAAAGAGTTGCACAATATTGAAGAAATACACAACATGGTAGTGATATTTAAGCCTCAAAGTACACAAAGTTTAATTTGGCTTAGATTAGCACCCCAAAGTCCTGGTCCTTATTAAAAGCTGCATTTCAAACAAGAAATTGGACCGTGTATCTTTCAATAACAGATTGTCTGGTAGGAATTAAAGCATGTCCTGGTTCTTGTCACACTGAAAATGTCACAGGATTAGTTTTCATATGGAGAAATCCTCCTTCCAGATCTAGTGTGATCTTTGTGGGATAACAGGATGCTGACTGAGATTGCATGTCAGTGGATGTGCGTGCACAAGACAGGCAAGTGTACAGAACGTGAATAAAAGGGGTTCATCACCAGGGAATGAACAATAGAGAAGCATTTCTACGTGCCATGAATTTATGTCATTGCACACCCTGAGAGCAGAGTTCATCTCATTATTTTTGGGCAAAGGATAAGTAATGCTCCAGGAGTGGGAAAACACTGATGTAAAACCAAGTTTAGAATTCTGCAAAAATGTTTTGAGAGAATGTTTAAGATCTAACTTTCAGATGTCACACAGACATCACAATGTAATTGGAATAGCTTTTTGAAACTAAAGCTATGTGAAAATAAAGACCATAGATACACAGAGTAATTTAGGTTGGAAGAAACCTCCAGAGGTTTTCAGTTTGTCAATGAAGTGGCTACCGTAATTATTGATTAACAGCTATAACTGAATAGGTAGAGATAGAAATATGTTACATTACGTTAGTCTTACTGACTGGTAGAGATTTCATGCTTAGGAATTACTCCAAGGCCAAAGTATTGAAACTGAATTTATGCAGATCTCTTTCTGAGGATGCCAAGTCTTTCCCACACCTTGCTGAGTCCAAACTTCTGAGCTTGTACAAGAGATTCCAGTTTCTGAGGAACTGCTCAGCTATCTAAGCCACCTCAAGCCACCTCGTGTCGCCAACACAAGTCCCAGCCATGCCCCCAAGTAGCCCATGGACCTCCACATGCTTAGCAATACCCTATCACTCTTTGGCCATGCCCATGCCAACCAAGGAGGCGGTGGTTAAGGCCATGGCAGTCTCCTGAATTGGCCTGGGCAAGGAAGCTGCTGGTGCTGTTCTGCCCCTTCCCTGGTCACAGACATCACTCTCACACTTTTGCTGCAAATCTGGGAGTTTAAAATAAGTATAACCAGGGCTATCAGCAGCTATCTGAACCCAGAAGACAGGCTGTGGAGCTCTCCCATCCTTCTCTCCAATTCCAGCCTTTTCTGACCTGCTCTCCACTGCCTATGCGGAAGGGATTAAAAATGTCTTGTGGTGAATTCCAGGCAACTCTCCCCACTCCTCTTCACTGCTGCCAGAGTGAGAGAGAGAGGCAAAGCAATCTCCCAGGTTCTGGAGATGTTCCGCTCTCTCTTAACCCACACCTCCATCCACATCAGATCATACACAAAATCTGTCCCTTTGCCTTGTCACTTGTAAGCTGGAGTCCTGCCCACTGGGCTACAGTGGCAGGGGCTCACTGAAGAACATCCTCCTTGCCAGCAGAGCTGGGGCTGACAGACACTTCTCTGTCCAGGTTGTACAGCTTCACCCTCAATGTTTGCAGGTGTCATTTGACCTTCAGAACAAGTCTGCTCTGGGAGCTGCTCATTTCCAGCCTTGGTCTGGGCACTTCCCTGGTCTTCTGGATGTTGCTTCCTGGATGCTGGGATGGTTGTCCCACCTCCTGCCTGAGGGCACAGTGCCAAGCAGCAACTGTTCCTCACAAGGCATGGTAGAGAGTACCATACTTCTCTGTTCTCTTGTCCCTTCAGTGATAACCTCCATCCCCGACTATCCCAGAGTACAATTTCTAATCTCAATTCATCTAAATTTTTAATACAATAGAATTTATGCTACAGCAGACATGAGGTGATCTAATAATAATCCACTTCTACCATTAAAACTCTAAAATGATGGTAACACTTGGTAAGACTTCCAGAAGTTTGCATAAAGTTACTTTTACTTTGCAAATCTTTTTTAACTTTTTTTTCTCTTGCACACATTTTGCTTTGGATTTGATCCCTGAGGATTTTTGTTTCATCTCAGGTATCACAGCGAAAGCTATAAAGAGCTGTCAAATATTTCCTGCTTTTGCTGCAGCAATTTGGACTCAAAAGCCTGCATCATTTTCTTCTGAAAATCTAACAACATGCAATTATAACAGGATTTAGGCTCCCAAATTACACATAACTCTTATGGAGCTTCCATTTTCTTTGATATAACTCACTTTTAATTGTATCGTCTTAATTTGTGTTGCTAGGTGAATTTTTTTACAGGAGGGGAAACACAGTAAATGTTTATAGTCTCAGGTCACAGAAATGGCATGAGATTTTAACACAGGATTTACCAGTTCTGAACAAGGTTGTAGTTCACATTATCTTTATTATTAGTTTCGACACAATAGGTTTAATTTAGTTTCCTAGAGATAAGTATTGAATATCTTTTTGAAATACATCATTGTATTCCTCCTGGCCTTCAAATATTACTCCACAAGCAATGAAGTAGCTTCTGTAGCTTCTGTGTTTTACCTGTAGCCTCCTGACTCAGGCTAGAAACATAAGCTCTGTGACTGTTATGTCTGCATGTACACAACTGACTGAAGTTCTGTTTGCCCACTGGTTTTCAGCCAGCAGGTATCGAGCAGTACTGACTATAACTGAAGTTGCCTTCAAATGCATGCTGTATACAAAGACTGAGAAAGCAACTCAAATTATTTTTCATTCTTTATTAAACAGTGAGAAACAGAAGCTTCTTGTGTACTGAAGGAAAGAGAAAATGTGGTACATATATGTAAAATCCAAGGGGAGGAAAGAGGAATCCCCAAAACTCAGATAAATCTCTTGTGGTTTGGGGTTTTTTTTGGGGGGGGAGGTTTGGGTTTTTTTTGGGTTTTGTGTTTTTTTTTTTTTTTAAATCAAGTGTATGTCATATTATCAAGGTTATCCATAAAAAATGAGTCATACAATAACAACTGATTTGTCTTGGGAAGGTGGGGTCTTCCTGTTGGAACTGTGAACTTCCTACTACTCAAACAAAAGGGAGTGGAGTATCCTGAGCCAAAAAGCGAGACAGGAAGGGTCTGTCGAGATAGGATGAAACCGTAAATGGGAGATAACTTAATGCCTGACAGAAGAGGCATTATTATGTAGGATTTCACAAAGAAATGTAGTGTTTGGGAGATTTTAGTAAGCTTCAGATTTGTTCAACTTGTTAAATAAGCATTCAGTTTCCAAAAGGTTTTATGAGCTATATGCCAGTTGTAAATAATTAAAAGTGTCATTTCTTTTTCCTGAGAGTATTTTGTAGTACATCAGATTAAAATATATCTACTACTTTTGGCGTTCAGCTGTAAACTTCTCTAAGCAGATAAAAATCCATTATTTCTCTGATACAGTGATCACTTCGTACATGATTTCAGGGTTGGCAGAAGTCACCAAAACTAATTTGTTGACAAAAAGTAAAAAAATCCTATTTTCTAAGTCTGCCTTGGTTGTCAGAGCTTTTATAGCCTGCTTTTCAAATCTTTCTACCTTATATCAGAATAAGGAAGCTTTTCCACACTCTTTTGTTGAAAAAGAAGATTTCACTGATGTAAAGCGAATAAAAAGCAACTCCAAACCATGACATATTTTTTGCTGTATCTAAGAGCAATCAGTAAATAGTGTTCAGCCAATATCTGAAATAACACAGTGTAGCTGTCTTGTAGTAAAAATTGTAAATTTCGTAACACATGACTCTGTTCATTTCCCACCTTATCTGTGGACACACATTTCAGTCCAAGAGTTTCTTCCTTGCCAGGTAAACTTCAAACATATCATTGCCTAGGGCCTTTTCTACTTTCAGAGGAATGTGGATTGGGAAATGTTGAGACGGAAAGAGAGAAAGATTAGGCAAGCAGAACGTTCTAGTTTGATTAAATGAATCCTCTCTTCCCAAAACAAATTAAAAATATGGAATAAATAAGTCTACCCTTCCATATTTTTAGTGATAAAAGATGTGTTCTTAAATCATCTTGGAAACACATCTACTGAGCCATGTTCTTACACATTTACAGAGGGACCAATTTATAAGGGGATAGCCTGAACTATAACAAAAAAAGAAAAGAAAAAATGTTTAAATGGATTTTTTGTTTAAGTCCTTTTTGACAGCAAAATCCGGGGTTGTTCAGCTTGTGGTCCACAGGTGGGGCCTAACCACTGATACTCAGTGAAAGTTATAAACCTCTTCTAGCTTCAGGGCGCAAGAAAGACTTGGAGCTGTGTGTAGATTAATTGAGAGGTAAATTGGGCAGTGCATACAGCAAATACTGCTGGTGGATAAATGTGGCCTAGTAGGATACAAAAAAAAAAATGCATGGTTTGAGTCTGAGTCACCTCTGAAGATGATTAGAGGCTGGTGAGTTCGTTACCTGTTGGGGGAGGGAGGGCAGGTAAGAAGGGGAGGGTATTCTTGGTAAAACCAATAGGAAAGATATAAATCAGTGCTGGGGAAAGATATAAAGCAGTGCTGCAGAAAGAAAAGGGTTTGAAGATCAGAAACTGAGGGGTTTTTTGGGTTTGTTTTTTTTTTTTTTTTCCCCTAGTCCTTTTCTTTGCTAATTGCTGTGACAGGACTTCCCTACTAATTTCCTTTTACCTCATCTGTGAGCAGTGTAGCTCTGTCTGGCTAACATGCCTTTGGGAATGAAGGAAATGAGAAATGAGGATGTTATTTCTCTTTATGGGCTGCTTGGGTCCCAAATAATCTCTTTTTCTGTCCCCCACTTCCTTTTTTCACAATGGGCTTCTGTGAGGGGAAAGTAAGAGCCTTTGGTGGTCCAAACACCTCGACGGGTTTCTCTCCATGCCCCAGCCTGCAGCGACACCACAGCCCTTGCTTGGGGAAGCATGCTGGATGTGTGGGCATGACCCTTCCCACCCACTTGTGTTCTGGGCAGCCTTTTTGCCCCCATGGCAGATAATACTTCCTCTTCTTGGACTGGAGAATTTAGTATGCAGGACGCAGAGATAGAAACCTTGGAAACCACTTGCAAATGAGGACAGTGGTAGTCAGGGCTGCCCTTCTGTTGCCCTGTCCCTGGGACAGCATGGGTGCATGTGTGAGAGGCATGCCCAGCAGCCCTCATCTGAGTGGGGTGTGCTGGACACAGGAGATGTGGCATTGTCTGTGGCAACCAGGGAAGGGAGATCAAGAAGCCACAGAATAGTCCCAAGTCTTATTTCTAATCTACTGTGAGATATTTAACTGTTAAACCCTATGAGAATGTAAGTAATGGTGATATTATCTACTTATTCAGTACAAGTGGAAAACTACATTTCTTATATTTTGGAGTGAGAAGTGTTCACATCATAGGGGCAATTAGAAATCCTGCTCTCAAACGTAACGGGACTTGAGTTTGCCTAATTGTGCTTCAGGGTGAACAAATCCCTCTAAATGTTTATGATTTACTTAATTATTCTGGTCTTTGAGATGGCTGAACTAGGGATACAACACAAACACTCTTTTAGCTGTAGAGAAATTTCTACTGTTCCTACAGCATCTCCCTTCAAACTGATCCAGAAAAAAACAAAGGAACTGTTTACTACGGAGCTGTACAATTTATTCTGTGTAAATTCTTCTTCTGAAGTGCTAAAAGTGCTATATACTGAAATAATATTCTTATTCTGAAAAATGGAGATATGAAGTTGAGGAAAATAATTTTCAAGAGATGGATGGATGAACAGTTTGATTGTTTTTCCTCAGTCATTGCAATTTGCAGCCTGGAACAGAAACTTGTACAGACAGTTGCAAGCTGTTCATGTTAATACTGAGCAGTGAAGTGAGAAGGCTGAAGAGCAAGCATGTATCTTCCTTTGCTCCAGGATGACAGTGACCTCTGGCAGAAATGTGGGGCAGATGCATTAATCACTTCATCAAGAAGTGCCAAAGTTCATCTGCTGGTGCCTGAGGGCCTGTCTTCAGTTTGAGTATCATCTGTCACATAATTTACAAACACAGAAAACTAGACAGCCTCTGTCTTTAATAAATTATAATTGTAAATGGTGTGACAGAAAGCAAGGAAAAGAAATACTACATGTGAGCACAACAATAGCATTCATTTTATTTTAGAGTCTTTGCTGGGGAGGGGGGGAACGAAGAAATTGAGAGATGTGTAGGAGGGGTTAGAGCAAGCAATCAACCAGCACAAGGGATATAACATCTAACAAAACCTGTACAAAATGCTGGTGAAAACATTGTTCTCCAAATGTCTCTGCTTTGGCTGCTTCAGCTTGAATCACTGTCTGGCTCCACTGCAAAATTACTGAACACAGTTCTTTGAAGAGTACGAAGGAAAACTTGAATTTCAGAATATTTATTCCAGATAAGTCTTTTGCAAACTCCATTTCAAAACTCTATCACTTCTTTTGGTGTATATTTTAAGCTTTGTCTGCAGCAAAGAGCCAGACCACGTGTGGCTGAGCTGGTAAATACAGTATGAGTTTGGACTAGCAGTGAAAGCACTCATCATTTATTTGGGAGACTCAAAGCAGGTTCCTAGTTCTGCTATAAACCCTGTGGGTGAGCTTTAAGAAATCATTTCCCCTCGCCATGCCCTCATTACAGATAGGAAAACTGCGTATTTCAAACCATCTTGGGATAAAAGAATTAAACTGCCAGAAAAGAGGTAAATACTGTCGGTAATTAAAACCATGAAAGAACAGTGGGAAAGGCAGTTCCTCAGTTGCTAGACTGTTCTGTCCATCCCCACCAGCTGTTTTGGCTGTAGCTACACTGCTGGTGGGAGTGTTTTCTGAAACAAATTGCATATGCCTATGCTGCCTAATCAGGGGACATCTGTAATTAGGTACTGTGACCATTGTAATCTGAGGGCAGCCAGGGTCTAAAGCTTCCAAGAAATCTCATCAGCTCATCATGTAATGGCCCCAGAAAAGGTTTTTGTAGCTGACTTCTCTGTCTAACACCAGCTTTGTCAGATCATGAGAGGGGGAAACACAAGATAAAGAGGCAGACCTCATGCTCAGATCTACCTAACTCACTTTATGGTTGATTGGCTTTTTGAGATGTGACCATTTACTAAGGTACAAGTCTTCTTCCTTAAAGTAATGGAGCTAAACATTTACTTCAGGCAGTGGTGTGTGCTTGTAGAGCCACAGGTCCCAGACTGCATTTTTAAAGCTGGTGAAGTCAGCTTATGAGCATGTAGGTAGGTGTTGGCCTAGATAGAAAAATAGTTTTATGAAATAAGTGAGACGATATTAAAGATTTCATATACAGAGCTTGCAAGATTGAGGGGTGTGGGGAGGCAGAAATCACTGGCAGAAACTTAATGCTGAAGTGGTTTGCTGCTACGATATCATTATTTCCAGTTATGTCAGCGGAAATATGTTTGGGAATTATAGCAACATTACAACACTTCTGAAAAAAATTAGAGCATGCTGTAGATGGAGAAGTTAAGGTCTTAAAGAATAAATAATTTTGAAAACATTAAAAGTTTGAAAACAGAGGAAAAGGATTTCAGTTCTTTAAAGTTTTTATGAAACGCTCAGTTACTGATAAACACAGATCCTGTGTCTTTTTTTATTTAAAAGTATACCAGTTGCACTGTAAGCATATTTAAAAACAGAAGAAATGGAGTAGATCACATTAGTTGTGATCCCAGTCGTGAACTTTGTTGTCACACAAATCCAAATGTGTAAATAAAGGCTGTAATCATTGCATGATGGCAGTACATAATAATGGGTCATTCTTTTCCAGTCTTTTGACATAACTGCATGTTTTCAGTAAAGTGTCCTACAGCAAATGATGATCTGACAGATTAAGGGGGGTAACATGCTCACAAATGAATCCTGTGAGATCATGGCAGTGTTCATTTCTATCTGACCATCCCAGCTTTTCCTGACTCACTTTCCCTGTAGGTAAATCAGAGTTAGTGTTTATCATTAGAAGTGTGTTAACGAGTGTTACAGGAAGGTCTGGAGGCTGTGGTGGGAGGCTGGGGTTCCCACGGAGCTGTACGGTGGAGACACACAGCCCACCCTTGTTCTAAAGGTACCTTTCCCATATTAAATTTCTTGAGATGCGGGGATGGAAAAGGTAGCATCATAGTGCTGTGCATAGGACTGTGGAGTCCTTAATCTGGTTTGCAGAAAAGTAGTGAAAAAGAGCTTAGAAAAGCAACTATTCAGCAATTACAAATATTTGTCTGATGTGCCTGTGTTGCCTGTATTTGCTTCCCCAACAAATAAGAAGGCTGTACACGAGCACTGGAAAAGAGCAGGGTTTTTCCTCTCCCTCCTTCCCAACCCCCCCGCCCCAGCCACCCCTTTCCGAGGCACAGCGTCAGGCTTTCTCTCTCCACCAAAAGGACCATGTGGTAAAGTGCTTGCTTTAGAGACACTGGCCTTTTCTTCTTGTGGAAAAAAGGAGCTCCTGTTTTATGGTGGCCTGGAGGCTGAAGAACCGCCTGCTGCCAGGGCTGCTACTCTAATGGTTTCAGCAATCAGCCTGGCTCCAGCTGAGAGGCAAAGTGGTCAGGCCTCTGCTTACCCTCTGTTTACTCTGTAACCTGGAGCAGCTCCTCTCCCCCTCTCCCATCCGCCCCTCGCTCCAGGCTTGCGCTCATAAACCCAGGCACAGCATCAGCACAAAAATCATTAGAAAGAACCAGCCATCTGCCTGTGCGAAATGATGTGCTGAGTTTCTCTCTTGAAGAATAAGCGTTTGCTTCACTTTTCCTTCCAACCACTGGGAAAATGTCAAGATTAGATGAGTCACATGGCAGATCAAATCTGAGTAAGAGCTTTTTTCACTTGTTGTCTGAGACTGCAGGAACAAGCTTAGTGCTGACCCCAATGTTTAATCAGAAGGAGGCTTTAATGTTTCAGCAGATTTTGAAGAATTAATTACTGACATCTGGAATATCAGAGAAAGTGTTAATAATTTTTTTTTTAATACTGTATAGAGAAACCAAACAAACTAAACCCTCGCAAGATAGACTGAGATTCCTGGCTGCTTTAGTTACTTATTTTTATTTTCTTAACCTTTTTTTTTTTTTTGCCATCAGGCACTAAAGCACTGGAAAAGATATTTGATAAGATGAGCCTTGTAGGCCATTTTTGTCAGTAAGTGCCAGGTGGGCACTTGAGGAGTTGCTTATTAATTTTAACCAGCATCTGTAACTCTGCTATTGGGCCTGCTAAGCTTATAGAAATGAGTATTGCTGGCAGGCTGTCATATGTCAGCAATACAGCATTGCACGAAGCTGCTGCTAAATCTGTCACATTTGCTTTTATACCAGACCCTGCTGAAAGATATTTCCACATGAGGGCCAAATGTTCAAACGCAAGTGAACAAACACTGATGTACTGACTCTCGTTCACCCTTGTGTAAGCCAAATCTGATATTCACCATCTGATTCATGTCAGGACCTTCTGCATTGTTTTATATACAGGTGTTTCATCTCTTCACAAGCCAGGCAGAATTGTGGAAAGTCATGGCTGCTTTGCTTAAGGGTCTTGGTCTCAGCACTTACAATGAGAGACTAGCATGTAAGAATCATAAAGGTGGAATTTGCAAAAAAGATTTTAAAACTCGCTTTCCATTTCCATACAGAGGTTCTCCCTTAATAGTGCCAGGAGTGGCTTTTAAAATCTCCTCTCTAGCTACCTAAAGCTAGAGTCGAACCGGGCAGCTGTTTCTGAAATGTATAGCACATTCTGTCCTTGGTCTTGACAATTTTCTTCTGTGAGTCAACTGAAAGCTATTCTGTGTTTCTATCCCTTGTTACATTGGGAAGTACCATGCTGGCAGATCTGAACTGCTCTACTGTGAGGAGTGGGAAATATTTTCAAGTAGCTGCACGTGTTATTTTTCATATACACTGAAGGCCTTTTTATTTAAAAAGGCTCCCCAAAATTAAGTATCATTCAGTTCCTTATTCAAGCTTCCATGTAGTACTTGGTGAATAATTGTTGGTCATCTACACAGTATGGACAGGCTCTGTTTATTCAGGTTGGATTTTTAGCTGTTTTCTAACTTCAGGAGAATATGTATCACACGCAAGAAAATGCCTGAGAAGGCAGCAAGGAGAAGTCAAACTCTAAAAGCTATGCCAAATATGGAAAGTTATCAACTGCATGAAGCCTCTTATTTCTGTCTGCAGCACAAAACCCTGGAACAAAGAATCATGCTGAAGAAAAGATTTTAACAAAATATTCTGGATAGTTACAAAAATGAGAAAAATTTTCTTGTTCCTTTTTTTGTCTTCTTGTGTTGCAGTGTTGAACAGCAAGCAGCACAGTCGAAATCACCAAGCATGCAGTCAGTTCTGCATGATACTACCTGGGTGTGCTAGGATTGGTAAGATAGTTTAAAACAAACTCTGATAACCATTTGAAGATGCTCCTGATTCATTGCTTGAGATGTGGTCAACATGACAGGTTAGAGCTTTCACCTCCAGCACAGTATACTCTCTATCTTCAGTTCTTTTCCAACAAAATTATTCAAAGTTTTGCAAAAACTAAATGTCCCATTTTTACTTGCCATATTTTCATTTTGATCCTTCTCTCTCCCTCTCTCTCAATGACAATGTGAAAAAGGTGGGGCAAAAATCAGACCTCAGACAGAGCAGGTGCCATTCAGAAGCTTTAAAACTCAAAATGTTTTTCTCGTGAACGATGAAAAATGAAAGGGTTGATATTTTTAATTGAACTTTTTTCAATATTTTTTTTCTTCCTGAAAGTTTCTCAAAACAAATTAGCTGTTTTCCAGATAGCTCTTATGTTTATGTCCTATTCATTCAAGGCAGAGAACAGAGACCATTTTTATCCCCTCTTTGTCCACCCCTCTAAAAGGGAGGATTAAGTTGGCAGGTTTCCATACAAATTAGACAACTGTTTTCCCCAGTGTTTCTCATTTGGGCACTTAGGATTCAAGTGTGATTGTGTGTATTTCCCTGCTTCTGCACCAGATTCTGTTGGTGTCAACTGTCCTGAATTTCTGTCCTGTTGCTTCTGTGCATTGTGGCTCTGTTAAGTGATGAAGTCTGGACATTGGCTGGTTTAATGCCCTGTTAACCCACAGGAATTGACTGGAATTTATTGCCTTAAGTTAATCCATCTGCTTTTCACCTTCCTTTTTGAATAACATGCATTGCGCTGTGTGAAATACACACCTGATTCGGTGGTGATTACATTAACAACAGAGGGATCCTGCTTGGAGATACAGCTGAGGATGTAATGATCTCGTAGCTCCAGAGATTTTGTTTTGGTAATTGTGCCTGCTGTTTTGATCCTGCTGTTGCTATTGTTTGCTGGAGACTCATGCTGCTGCGTCCTGCCTGCCTGCCCAGCCTAAATTCCATTGTACCCACCCCACGGGCCTTTTGTATAATGCCAAGCTAGCAAAAATCCTGGCATCCTACTCTTTTGTTGCCCAAGGGAGGTATGTGGGAAAGGCAGCTCACTGCTCACTCGCTCAGGATGGCAACTTGGCACACACTGCACAGCAGTTTCCACTAGACGTCTCTTGGGCTGAGAGATGATTTTGCTTCAGGTGCACACACGCATCTACTTTCTGTGTTTGCAAGTGAGTTTTATTTGCCAGAAAAGGAAAGGAATGCAGCTGTTAAGATTTTATACTATGGTCTTCACACTCCAAGTGGCATGTGGTACTAATGCATTATTTGTAATACAGTAGTCCCTGCAGGCCTTCCCCCACATCTGAATCCCATTGTTCTCGCAGTATAAAAAGACATAGTCAGAAACAGACCCTGCCACAAATAAAACTTATAGCAATTTACAGTGACTAAAGGAGGATTTAGGAAGACCTTAGTGTCCAAATCTCTGAGAACAGCTGAGACCACCACCATTTCAATCTCAACCCTACTCCTGAAAGGACAGGGACCAGACAGAAGTCACAAAGGGTCATCTAAAATAAAGCCACCCCATGCATAACCCAGGGCTCCTCCACAGACTCAGAAGTACCCTGCATAAAGAAGCAGGAGAAAGGCAGACAAAGCTCTTTGGTGATTCAGAAATGGGCACCTTAAGTAGCTCCCCACGTCACTCTGGGTTCAACCGTAGCTTGTTGCAGCAGAAGGTGTGGGGGATCCTGGAGGGCAGTTTTGAATCCAGAACAGGCATCTCCTCAGACAATCCCCACCCAGGCTCTGGGAGTTATACCTGGTAGTAGAGCCCTCCATGGCAGCCAGGGACACATCTGTTTTCAGGGCAGGTGCTCTAGTTTAGTAGCATGGAAGGAGAGGTAGGGTTTGTTTCCTATTTCAGTGGCTGCAAATACACCTGACATAGGACAAACACTGGACAAAACCAGAGGTAAACCAGAGAGAAAAGACTGTGACTTCAACTACAACCCTCTGGGCTAGGAGGGGGTCTCAGGCTGGAGATGACAGAAAGCTGTAAATACCACAGGCAGTCAAGATTTGATATATTTTGAGATGAGTGTTGCTTTCAGAGCAAAGCAAAAAAAAAAAAAAAA
>VZTO01027732.1:5544-23182 GCA_013400615.1 Syrrhaptes paradoxus
TAATTATTCACCATCCATGAAACTGAACCACCTGTAAAAAAACCTGCTGGTTTTCAGTTATGTTTTACAGTGCAGACTGTACTTTTAACCTAGAAACTGTGCAAGAAGATGCCATGGTGTGCAAAGGTCTCTTGAATCTTGCAGTTTTTGGGGAGGAGAGCCCTTGTGCAGTCCTGCTAGAGCTTGTGTGCTGCATGTCCTCCTGTGGCTTCTGCATTGTCTGTTGCACGTTGGTTCTCAGCCCGTAAGACAAAGTGCAAAGCCATAGCTCATAAATTATTAACTATCAATGTTTAAATCTGCTCCGAAGAATTGGCAAGGTGTATAATAACCACAGTTGCCTTCCCATTATATTGAGAGCAAAAGGTCAGTGATCCCAGACCCAACGCTAGTCTATCCTTTGCCTCCTAAGAAGCATCAAATGTTTTATAAATGGAAGCAGAGTTTGAATCGCTGCTCTGCAGGTTGTTGTTGAGTGCAGCGCTGAATTTTCAGTTTTTCATCGTAGAGACTTCAGGTCGCTAGAGTGTGCTGCAAGCCCAATCCTGAACGGCCTGGGCTAGCTGCGAGCTCACTCCAGTGCAACTGTGAATTTTTCATCATGTCACTTTGCTGTCGCCTGGGCAACTTATGCGAATTCCCCTGCTATTTTCTTTGTGTTACACACTGCTTCCCTGCCAGTGAATGACCTGGTGGCTCGTTAGCCTGGTACCTGGGTGCCCCAGGAGAGCATCGTGTTGTTAAGCATTATAATGTCCCTATGGCTGCCTTTATTTTGCCGAATAAGGAGCCCATATGAGGCTGCCACGCTGATGGCTTATAAAGAGTTGGTATCAACAGCGTTTAATTAAACCCTTTATAGGCTCTGTGTAGTAACATTTATGGAGCTGGGCTTTTGAGCTTTGTGGTGGTGAATGTGGGGAAGAAAATGCAGACCTTCTGCGTGGGGCTGTGTGTGGAAGAAAGCAGATGATGTACACAGTGCTTGGAAATGTATTAATTTTCTTTATCAAAAAGTCTTGATTCTACCTTTTTAGAATAAATGTGGTCTGTTTTTCCATGTTCCTGCAAGTTATTCTTGATACAGTTACACAAATAAAAAACAGTAATTTTTTTGACATTCAATCCTTTTCTGCTTGGTCAGGAAAACTTTGTACAGTTGAATTCTTTTCATATTTTTGGTGAAAGCTGAGGCAGCCGGGATGTCTAGCTTGAGGAAAAATCCAGAACTGTAGAAATGTAATTAAAAGATTTTTTTATTACTTCTGCTGTCCTGTCTTATTTTAATTACGTTCATCCTGTGATGAAAATTGCACTCTGAAATATAGTGGGAAATCTATAATGTCTTCTCTTCTTCTTGGATTAAGATCACAGTTGACAATGCTCCTTTGCAGGCAAACTATGAGTTTCTGCCATAAGAAAAAAAACTCAGCTGTTGCAGGGAGCAGTTTTCATAGTGACAGTGCTGAAGTTGTGAGGCTTCCTAAAGGAATAAAGGACAGTTACAGATCTCACCTGAAGTGTGAGATGATCCTGTCTTCTGTGTAAGTAAATGTGTATTTTTCAAGTCGTAACTTTCTGAAACCTGCTGAGAAAAAACACCATTATGTATGTATACCTATACGTTCTGCAAAGAAGGTTAAAGTTTGGCTTGTTGCTTAGTGCTCTACTAGAAGGTGATCTAATCTGAGGGCAAAGTCAGTCTGAGCACCCCCATATACACAACAGGATTGCCAGTAGTTAGTTACTGAGCATCAGGCTATTATCAGGGCAACCTCTTCCATTTTATTTACAGCTCTGTGTGCTGTTGCATGCTCTAGTATCAATCTTCCAACTCATTCTGCAAATCAGGCAGGCGCTCTTGTTCAATTTAACAGAAAACTGTGGGGAAATCTGAGTGTGGATTAGGCAGCTAGGAAAAAATACTCTGCTGAAGGGTCCCCTTTCCAGCCCTCTGCCCCCCCAATAATGTTGACTTTATGCAAAAACAGGTTGTCTGGCTATTTTCTGTCTCTGTTGAGCATGTGGATGTAGTGGCCAAATCAGACTGGCAGAATCTTTAAGTGGGGTTAGTGTTTTATGGCAATGTGATAACATTGTTTAATCTGGAAATACTTATGGCTGCTAATATGTCTGGAATTTGTACCAGATGGTCATTTCCTTGTCTAGAATGATACAAGCTAAACCTGAAAAAAAAAAACCAAACCCAACCCAACCCTACAAACAGGTCTAGCAGCTTCACTGTTCATACAATACATGGATCTTTTTGTCTGATGTTTTTAACTGTACGTGGTGAACGTGGGTTTGACACACCAACTTTTGAAAAGTAAAAATTGTCTTTCCAGGCCAGGGAGAGATAAATGCTTCTGGTTAATTTTTGCTTCACTAATGTGAGAAATCTATTTTTTTTCTTATTTTTGAGATATATGTTAAGGTTTTAAATTTCCTTGGAAAGCTAGCAAATGGAACATGCCTATGAAGAGATTAAAGTAATTATACTGCAATGCTCCACTAGCAACAGAGAGCAGTCTGGGATAAAATTATTTGGAGAGGTGCCAAAGCCAAGTTTGGTTCCATTTTAAGCTAAAACTAATTAAAGTTGTCAGGTCTTACAGTGGTCAAAGGTTGCTTAGCTGCTGCTTGAAATAAATGAATCTTTTTCTCAATCAGTAACGCTAACAGCTATGTGTTTGCAGCTGTACTCATAATAAAAAGAGCTCCAAGAACCTTCTAGTTCTTGTATGTATGTTTACCTTTGTGTATGTCTATTTTAGCATGCCAGGTGGTATATTCTGGCTGCAATACGGAGTTGCCTGTCTCACCAGCTCTACTCATTAGCTTTTCTGTGTATACCTGCCTTCTCCTTTTATTATTTTATTTTATTTGTGGGGAGGAATTCTTATGAAGAAGCTTCATCAGGAGGCTGCTTTAAGACTTTCTGTTTCAGAAAAGCTGCTTTGGGTCATTCTGTATATTTAAAACAGCTATACAAGATACAGGAAAACAAATGGGGATTCCTGGAATGGCAAGTCTGATAGAATACTAAATTTTCTAAAATATTCTTAATTTTTCAAATATCATATGCCAAATAAAATTGACCTCAGAAATTATGTTAGATGAGCTGTTGGTTTCAAAGACAGTAATGAGTTTGCCAGTTTTAAGTGATGTAACCATCCTGAAAGTCTGTTTTTTTGTTTTTGTTTTTTTTTATAATTTATTTTTTAACCATGATAAATGTATTCCTCCTCCAAGCAAATACTGATACGTAATCATTCAAAATATGCTTATGGCACTTAGAAGAATGGAGAGCCTGTACTCACTGTCAGTAGTAGGTTTTTGCAAGAATCTTTGTAGGGAATAACGCTATATATATATATTGAGGATACATTATCCATATGTTCCTAGAAATGTCTAAAAAGAATGGAGCTGGGTTTGTGGTTTTTTTTTTTTTTTTTTTTTTTTTAACTATCACATACACGTTGATGTGGAGGTAGATGTATGTACTCAGGGTTTGATCTCAGCATGGTAAAACTGAATTTTCAATCTTGTAGTTTGGAGGTAGAAAGCTTGAAAATGTGACTTCCAGTGCCCAACTTGCTGCCTTTGCATACTTGATTCTGGCTTTGTGTGACACAAACCGGCACAAACTTCTGGAAGCCGCTTCACTTATGTACACATGCACACACACGCGCATACAGATGCATGTTGAAAAAATATAGGCAAGCAGGTCATTATCAGTGTTTTTCTTATGGACAAGATATAAAATTTAGGCACTGTTTTTTTATCTTAGTAGGGTTCAGGAGTAGTGCTGGGCAAATATCTAGGTGAAATTTATGTTTTTGCTTGAAGAACTATCTAGAAATAAATTTGTTGGCATTACTTATTAGTCCAGTTGTTTTCCCTCCAAAAAAATTATGTTAATAATTTTTAACAACTCACTTAAAACTTTATTATTAAGTTTAGCTGAATCTGTTTGGGTATGGGCAGGAAAAAGATCTGAGAAGGTGGGGAGTAAAAAGGCTTATACCAGCCAGAGCTACTTGCTGAAGTGCTGATGTATTTAATTTTTACATACCATTTCTAATAAATAAACTTTTACCTCTAAAATTTCACCTAGCTCTACTGTAGACCTACCATGAAATTTAGATGTCAGGCTTGACTGGCTAAATTCCAACTGGAATAATTAATAATTTGCCCTTGCAAATTCATTTAGGTTTGATGTGGGGTTTGTGTTTTGTTCCCCCTCCCCATCCAGAGCAGCTTTGAAGTGGTACTTCTAGGTATACTCTATGTGTGTATATGTATGTATTTTACTGCGTGATATCCATTGTGCATGAGTATAATGAGGAGTACTGAGGAGACAAGCTTGAAAGCATGAGTTGGATGTTAGTTGTCTTTCTGTGCTTTTGGATCTCTCAACCCTGCTATTTCGGGAAAGATAATGGGTTAAATTGACTTTGTGTATTAGTCTTAGGAAGTAAAAAAAACTTAGTGGATATTGCAAGTTGCAAAGAGGTGCTTTTATGGCTCTTAACGATGTTGCCAAGATATTTTTCATACATGAAAATTGTAAACATATGAGAGCAAACAGGTTGTGTAAGACTTGCTTTGACTTTGTAGTGTGTAGGTATAATATTAGTAATAAAGTTTCCTTTCCTCTGAATTTTTGTTGTTGTAGAGCTTACCCTTACAGCAAGTTCATATATTTGTCACTGTTCACAACAAGCTTTCAACAGCAACTACACAGAGGAGACTTATTTAACTGCACTGGAACAGCAATCTAAAGCGACGCTAACGAACCCTGTGGGATCGGGCTAATTCTTAGTTATAGCAGGTGCTCGCTAAGCTGGGGTTTAGCAATTTGTTGCCTCAAACTGTGAGGAAGGCAACCCGTCTGACCAGAATGTCAGTTTGTGAAACTAACAAAACCTCTTTATTAAAAAAGGAAAAATATACTTGTGCTGAGTGTGCTGAGAAAAGCGAGGAAGTGCAATTTCAGTACTTTATTTTTTGGTAGAAGAATCTTAGAAGTATATTTTAACAATTAAAAAAGGTATGTTATATAAGCATATTAGACTGGGTGCTGTCTTTGTGTTACCTTACTGAGAGCGCTGCCCACTGCTTGGTTGCGGCAGTTCTCCTGTGTCTGTTTGACCCTTGCCTTTGCAGGAGAAAGGCACTGTTTGACCGTGGTGTGCTGTCCTGTGTTTATCCTGGTGTGGGAAACTTGGGCTCTAGCATCAAGCAGCACCCTCTAAATGCCAACTTTCTTAATGCAAAATGTATTTCAAATTGTTTGTTGCTATTGCTGTAGAATTCCTGGATGAACTTCTTACCACACTGCTCTGCTTTGGCCATCTCATGCCCTGTGTGCGGGAGGGCTGGATGCCCTCAGCCTTTCAGAACAGAGGTAGCTTCAGTGTAAAACTTCTCAACTTCGAAATCTTATTGTAAAAGTGATTAGACAGATTCATAGTCAACGGGTCATAAATGGACAGTAAAAGAACTGGACATAAATGTATGCTCTAACATCCTTAATGGAGCAGTTACAGATGCGGGGGGAATGCAAGGGGAAGGGACTGCAGGCAGTTGCCAGGCTGACATGTTCTCACTGAACATTGTCCCCTGTGGTTCCCATCAGGGAGAAAATCCTGGGCTAGACAGACCATTAGTCTTAGGCGGTAAGGCATTTCTTCCTCTTAATGGTATTTTGGAGTAGGTATCTCTTGCTTTTAAAAACTAAACTTCTCGGGCTTTTCAGGACAGATTCGTTTCCCCTCTCTGCCCTTGTCTTCAGGAATAAGTTTAAATTTGCATAAAACATGGAGGAAATGCTTCTGCATTTATTTCTAATAGCACTGACATCTGGAGACATTCTTTTCTGGTAGGAATAAATGTCATAAGCTAAGTCCACCTTCTCTAAATATATTTTTTTTTCTTTTGTGTTCACAGGTTGCCTTATAATAACTGACAGTTAATTATTTCATCAGTGTGTAGCTATTTGGGATGTCATGAAGTGGCATGTATATTTATATACACGCACTCCAGTAGTTAAAGCCCACCAAGGCAGTGATGGGAGGTGGTGCTGCTGTATTCCTAGAAACAGGAATATCCGAGTAGCTATAATTGAGTGATCTGAACATGGTATCCCTTGGGGATTTGCTGTTGGGTGCATTAATAAGCAATAACCATTAAAAGAGATGTGCATCCACATACACACATTTTTTTTTTTTATCACAGCATTTTAATCTAGTACCGGGTATGCAGGAGAAAGTATTGTCTTGTTTCTGTCTACATAGCACAGTTAAGACTATTCTGTTGTGAAAAGCTCACAGTGGACTGCAAGAAATTTACTTTCCAAACTACAGCATAACAAACTGCACTTGCTAGTGTGAGTTGCTAATGATATCCAGAAACCTTATGTTAATCACTAAAACCCACAAACCCCCGAACAAGCAAAGAAATCAAAGAAGTAATGGATTAGCTTGTTATGCTGTCCCGGGTGACTTGTTTTTCAGTATGGTTATGGGGATTGGTTCATACTTCCTGCCAGTTATTTAATCCTGTTTCTAACATGGAAATTTGGTGGAAGAAGCTACTAAATCTCCTTTTCTAAACCAGAAGATCTTTATTTATTGTTTATCATGAAGCAAGTAAAATGAATGTGAATATCTGTTTATGAGTCTCTAAAGCTTGTAATAGGTTTCTTGTTTGCTTTGGGTTTTATGTAGGGTTTTTGAGGGCTACCAATGCCAGGTAGAAAATAAAATACCTTTGAAACAGAAACGGCACAGTGGGTTTTCAAAATTTTTTTGCTTGTTTTGTTGGAATTTTAGGATTAAATTATTATTATAAAGGAGACAGGCTTTCAAAAAGTGCCAAAGCAGTAACTATAGTGTCTAAGTTACATCCTGTTTCATCAAATTATTGAACTTTCAGTACTCAAATGTCCAAAGATACTTTTTGAGTGATGTTACGTAGGTTCACATACATGATGGTTTTTTATCACAAAGTATTTCACACTGAAAAATAAAGTGGAGGTTTTTTTACTTGTAAACAGTAAATATGCTCTTCATGTTTCATACTAGCGCTTGAACAAATAAGTATTTACTGCTTTATGATTAAACACCCCCAAAACTTCCAGGTTGCAGCTGGTGAGAGGTCATGTTTGTATTTGAGAACAGCTTGATCACAACTGCTGGCTCTGCTGTAATTCAGTTATTACCCATCAGCTGATCAATACTGCGCAAACAGAAAAATGCCAAGTTGAGGCAGAAGTGAAACTCGCACTTTTCCTGGTCAGCCTTAACTGAAGTGGCTGCTGCCCATGTTGAACAGAAGTGCTTTTGCTTTCATCTGTAGTCTGCAGTGGAAGGACAAAGGAGCAGATTTTCAAAAGCCGTAATGAGAATAAGGAGCTGAAATCCCACTGACTTTTAATGAAGGTTAGGGGCAGGCGCTTTCGCTGTGCATCAGAAACTTCCCTCTGCTTTTTCAATTGTCCAGGCTGCTGATGGTGGATGAGATGTGCCTGTGCTACCTTCTGGACTCCTTTAGGAACAAAAGTTATCTTGAGTTATTTTGTTTGCTATCTTGCCTGAGCCGAAACACAGATTCCACTTACTTGTTTCTGTGAAGAGCTGTCTGTAATCACACACACATCTCCGTCCCTCCTCCGTGTGCTGCAGAGCCATGTCTCTCTATAGTAAAGCCACTGGAAAGATGAAAGTACAGAGAACTTAACTGCTTGGTTACTTTGAGCTGGAGCAGTGGGTACCATGGGAAAATAGAGTTAAGGTTTTCTGAAGGTATCCTGTTATTCTGTTGTATGGGAGTAGTTTTGTCTGGTGACCTGCAAAAGGTGTTGCAAAGGTCTCTTTTGAACAGTGTTGGAAATACCTTCTGTGTACCAACATATGGCTGCGCTTATAGCAAAGGTAGTTTAGTAAGTTTAAAATAAATCTTCATTCCTTGAATGCCTGGAAAAGTCATCTCCCTTTTTCTTCGATAATATGTGAAGATACTGTCACAATTTATGCATTTTAGAATAATGCCAGTCACAGCCTTGGAGAAAATATGATAGCATACAGAAGCATTTTTAAAAAAAAATGTTTGAAACATTTGGATCTTCCTCTTCAGGTGTGCTTTTCCCATGCTGAGGGACACTGGTCCCCTGACAAGGGCTGGTTGGCACGCACACTCGCATGATTCACTGCACAGTGCCCAGGCAGCTTTCCCACAGTCTCTCTGGTGCTCACGGAGCAGGGTCACAGCCTCCCTGTGTGAAGGGCTGGGATGGAGCAATATGATTCTTTTGGGGAATATGTGGGAAATGCGTGGACTGGTTTAGTTGAGACTTTTAATTACTCCTGGATACAGCATGGAATTAAAACTATTTTAAAACTTGGTATTTGTAGTCTTCTAGTTCTTCTGGTTCTTCTCTCTCTGCCCCGTGAATGTGTTGTGTATTGTGTGCGATCATGTCTGAAAACTTAGGAGTTAAACTGATTTGTAGTTACTTTTGCTAAAATTCTTGATCCCTCCTTTTGTGTTTGGAGATCTTTGTATTTTGTGTGGTTATTTTAAGTGGACCATTTGTTTTTAAAACATGAAACTAATTTAACTATGGGGAGTCTGCAGCAACTGCCTCTATTTCCTGCATTATTTTAGGAGTTGAGGAGATGCATCTGTGTGTAACCCTCACTTCTTTTGAAAAAGGTCTTTGGATGCATTATGGATGAAGCTAGAGACAAAGTGCTTTTTAAAAAGTTTATCTTGGATAGTCACGCTATACATGAATATACAATCTATACTTCTTACAATGGCTAGACTGTTGTCCAACTTTTTGCTTGTGGCTTTCTTCCACAATTCAATAATCATCTTGTTTATTATGCATATATGAAATGATGAATTATCGCTTTATAAAACTCCACCAATATAGCATTGGAAAGTATTGGAAGCAATATAGGCTCGTCATTTGTCTTGAGTTGGGTATCACAAATACCTGCCTCTTGCCTGAACATCTGATATTTGCCGAAGCTGCTCTTCCACATGGACTGTGTGTAGAAAAATGGTGTTCTTGCAAATGTCGTGTGTGGTATATGGATTTTACTTCACCATAACACCTCAAAAAACTCAATATCATGGGAAGCTAACATACTTTCTGTAACATTATGAAGTAATCTACATCAGTAGTTGTTCTTCCTAAAGGTTAGAATATATTTTTTTATAACCTGAACAGTTACTACTGGAAAACTAGGCTGAGGTCTCTGATTTTGGCTATTAATATTACACCGTTCAGCTGTTCTGTCTGCATCTTTATAGTTATGTAACTTTATTTTTGGTGTAATCTTTTCGTTATGTAAACTTTTGTCATTTTTAAGAACAGATTATGAAAGCACAAGTCAGAAGAAACTAGTCTTGGGTGCTTCTGGAAACAAATGAACATAAGGGCAGAAGTATGGTAATATCTTTATGACTGATTAAAAAAAATAAAAAGATTGGAAGGGAGGAGACAGGAAACTGTTTCAACTACCTGAGCAATGTTTCCTTGGCTATAATCAGTAGTGTCTTTAAGCTGAAAATAGACAGTAACCTTGGCATTACCTTTGTTATCTGTGTCTTATGTAACATTTGCCCAAAACCTAAGCTGTTTTCTGAGTGTTTTGATAACTGAGAATGTGACAGAAGGTTATTAAAAAGTAGAGATCTTGAAAGTCTCAAGAATAATTAAAATGCATAAACTACAAGTAAGTAGCAGATGGCAAGCAAGTGGCTGAATTAAACCAATAACTCTTTAAATAAATAACCTTAACAGCTAATGTACTGACATGGCAGGCTGTACTACAATTCCCACCAGCATTCGTTAAATGATGGTAAGAGCTGAAATACAGTTTTAGAGACTTATATTAAAAAAAAAGTCATTAACTTAGTGGCTTTTGGGTTTGATCTCTTCCTCTCTCCGCCGTTCACATGGATTTTGCTCTTCAGGCTGGTGTTCCGTAAACTGTTCCACGGACTGAAGGATGGAGAGGAGTCGGTGCCTCTCACTTGTTTCTATTTGCAAAAATAAAATCAAAGTAGGTTTGCCACAGAATTTCAGTAAATATGGTCAAGGCTTAAATAGTGTTTGTTGCTTTACGAAGGGAAGATGTTTAGGAGGCTTTGGAGTCAGTGTAGCTGAGAAAGTTGTTCTTGTGTATTTTGTAGTATGGACCTTGTTTTAGCATTATCCTCCTTTGCTTTCTGTTAACTGGTGAAGTTTAGGCTTATGGGATTGGCAGAGTGAGCCCTAAGAAGGCTTTAGAATGCATCTTTATTTGCTGTGTTTATGCTCCCCTGGTTGTAGTACCTATTTGTACTACATGCTACATATTTGTAAATTGAACATTTTAAAATTTTTATGTGAGAAGGCAATGAAATACATTCAGTTTCAGCTGCTAGTGTGTGTTATTTTGGGGTTTGTTTCAGTTTTGGACTCTCCACAGTAGCATTATGAGCTCAAAGATGTTCTTCATATTTCTGTTCGTTCTACGACTGGTCAAATGGAGAGCCCGCTTCCAGCAGCGGTATCTGGTAGATTGATTGCGATGACAGCATATACTGTGTCATAACGGTCCCTGCCTCCACAGTGCTGAACATGCAAACGTAACTGTGCTGTACATGTACTTGCAACTAGGAGAGGCAGCGTTTGTTGCTAATTCTTCAGTTCGAACTATAGAATAAACATTTTAATGACATTAGAGCCATTAACAGTATATGCATATTGTCATGGTAACAAGGACACCTGAGATACTGCAAGTCTAACTTTTTTTTTTTTAAGATAAATGGTTTAATGGAGCATTGCTTACTTATTACTTACTTTCATAGCTTCTTTACTTACTCTATGAGAAAATCCTTGAATTCTTCTCACCAAAAAACAAACTATGTCAATCTAACTGAATCCCAACTCCGAGTTTAGAAAATCAACCCCCTTTGGGTGATATACCCAATTCCTACTCCAGTCTTACATATAGTTTCCTCTGGGTATAGGCACCTGTTGCCTCAGTGACCCCTTCCAAAAAGGGGCTCCAGTTGCTTTACAAACCCAGTGTGAATGAAAAGCAGCTGTTACACACCCCAGTAAGGTTTAAACCAATTTATTGTAGAGAGAAGGGATGCTCCTAGCCAGCACTTTGTGTTCTGCTTCATCCTACCACAAGTCATCCCTCACTCTGGTCATGAGAGTATCTGTGTGAAATTCAGTTAGAAATAAGTTTGCTCCATGTGACAGGTCTACCCTGTATGAAGACTAGATGTGTCTCTCTATGTATACTCTTTATACAGAGTAGACGTGTCACCCCCAAGTCCCCTTTCCAGCCTTTCAGACTCCTTTGGGTATCTGTGTCAGGCTGTGTTTTGATCAGTCCTGTGCTAATCTTCAGGACAGATGCTGCACTCATTTTTATGTATATAACTTGTAGCATGGCAGAAAAGAAAGGGAAGAGTAAAGGAAAGGGTTGTATCTATCCATGTGTGAATTCATTTGCATGCATGTGAGCTTTAACTTTCTCACCCTTCTGTTTCAATCACTTCATTTAAAAAAAAATGCTTGAAGTAGTACTGTAGGTTTGCCTGAAGGCCCTTGTAACTTTTTTTAATTCGTGGTGATGGTAACTTTAACTCAGCAGAATTCCTTAGAATGATTCCTTGGTGTTGTTGAATGTCATAATTAATGGGATTTTTCTGGAAGTGAGACAGGTAGCCAGGGTTTTGGAAGGAGAAATCCTTTGTAGGGGAGAAGTTAATGAGTCAGAGACAAGGAAAAATGTAGCATCCGCTGTAGTTCTTTGCAGTTTTCTTTGTGTTAGAGCTGCTTTCTTCTTACCTTCCAGTGCAGGCTGCTGCATTGAAAGGAAGTATGGTTTAAACCTCAGCTCCCCTTGTATTTATGCTTCTTCTTAGGAAAAATGGGGAGCTGGGTCTGGTCATTTATTCTCGGGAGGGACTGCCCAAAATTTGTTTTCTGTCTAAGCAATGCAGTTTATCAAACCAGAGAGGTTTTGGTGGAATTACAATTTTGAAGACACTTTTTCCTTAAAGTTTCATATGACCTAACAAGGAATTTAATATTTCCAAATTAGAACAGGATTTGTGAATACACGTTTGGGCTTCTTTTAGTCAAATCTTTTTTTCGAATTCAGACTTCTTGGTGCTTTTGCAAGAAATCAACAACAGAAATGTCTGAATAATTTAAGACTATCTTTAAAGCAATATGTGATATGACAATTCCCTTTTCAAAATTTCTGTAGCAAGGCAAGATCATTCTCTTAGAACTGTAATGCAGAAGTTCAGTAGCATATGAAGATGCTGTTGGCAGCGTATGTTAACAGAAAGGTAGCACCAGGTAGTGTTTTTGTTATGACACTATTAAAAGCTACATGAATATTTCCTGTTCCCTCTAATGGAAACGCTTATTTTTCCTTGCCTCACAACAGTAATGCTCAACTAGTCATTAGAATATCATTGCCAGATATTTTGAATAAATTGTTTTCCTTGAGAATGAAAATATTATAAAAAAATTCAAGAGTGTATTCAGCTATGCCAGGCATGCAAGTAAGGAATTTGAATATGCGTAAATAACTTCTCTCGGATCACTAATGAAGTTGACAGGCAAGAAAACAAATGGCATGCATTTTTATTCATTAAACCCATTATTTAATTGAAGAATTATTTAAAACTTTTGATAGAATGACTTATTCTCGTACCTTGTCTCTGTATCAGTTTCTTAATTGCATCTAATTCCGCGTGACTCTTTTTTCCCCCAGCCTTTTTAAGCATTGTGCATGATCTGAACCCAGACATGAGATCTGAGTTACGCTGAATGCGTTCTTCTGGTGTTCCTGCTTTTGGCCATATGGGCATCTTTTTTTTTTTTTCTGTAAATCTACTGAAAAGCCTTACCCCACTTATGTGAACAAGGGCACTTCCTTTTTTTTCTTAATGTATTTGTTTTCACTTCTCTAAAAAATTTAAATCCTAGCAAATGGAGGGAAAAAATATTATTCCTATATGAGATACGTAGGGGTGAGGTTAAATTCAATTGAAAGCCAAGGAGTCCTAGGTGCCTGTTTTGGACAACCCTGGAAATTTCCCTCTTGGAGTTAGGAAAGAAATTTAGTAGTTTATTTTATGTTAAATGCTAATAAAGTACCTGTTAACATTTGAAACATAAATATCTTGATATAGCATCATTTTATTCAGCTTGTGTGACAGCTGTATGTAGGCTAGGTTTTCTTCTTCATTCGTAGATGTAGTTTTCTTCTTGGTCTCCCTCGGTGCAGAAATTCTGAAGTGGTGAGTTTATATACGGCCAACTTTGCTTTGGAAAATAAATGCAAAGAAAAAATTCCTTTAAGACTGAATTTAGGTTTGAGATTGCAGAGTAATGAAGAGGGATGGGAATAGTGGTAGAACTTGGCCTTTCTTAATGACATCAGTTTTTCTTGTAGCTGCTTTGTGCTTAAACATTTTAGCTTGATTAAAATGAAGCTAGAGGTGCTCCTTGATTCTCCTGGAAATCTCCTGATGGGCTCCTGGAACTCTTTTGTTTATCTAACATTTGGTGAGCTGATAACAGCAAAACTGCCGTTCAGGAGTGTGTTAGCAGGCAGTTATCTGAGACTTGGTGCTCCATGGTCTGCATCAGTAGTGAGCCTCAGGGTGAAGTTCCCTGTTTCCTTGGCAGTGGTAAATTGGCAGAGGGAACTCTGTCAGGTTTTACTTACCTCTTTGTATCTTAACTATTTCATACGAGTAACCAAATTCTTTAGAAATACCTGTGTTTTGAATACCAAGTGTTTGGAATTCACTGTGGTAGTTTTATTCCTAAAGCATGCAGTTGTCTGGGTGACAGCCTGGAGAGGCGTCCCCTAAACAAAAGGAGGAGGGTGAAGGTGAGCTGCAGCTGTAACAAAGTCAGGGTGTGCATCCACTGATTTCTAACGAGAGTTCCTGCAAGGAGAAGTTGTGGTTTGGAAATTGGAATAATTTTGAGAGAGCAAAAGCGTCAACTGGATGATAGGAGCTTTCTCCTCAGCAAAGTAGTTGTAGCAGGTGAGCTCAGTAATGTGAAAGAAGATGCAACGCGCTGCCTGCATCAGCTCTGAGCCGAGGCACGGCCCCATGTCGTGCAGCTTCTGCCTCTAAAGCAGCCATGAAGGCTGAGGGCGTTTGCACTTTCTGCCTTGAACAGCAAGTTATTCAACACACATTTGTAATTTTGGAGGGCTTATCGGTAATGGAGTTGAAACTTCTTTTGGAATTACATTTGCAACGAAGTGCTGCTGTGGTAAGGAAGGAAATTCAAATGCAAGATTTTGGTTTCATTCATTCATCAATTAATCTCTTACAGGATTGAGCTCTCATTTGATTTGACAGATGAGACGTTCACTAGCCAGGTCTTCATAAAGCATAATGGCAAGTGTATTGTAAGCAGGAATAGTATCTGTTTCCAGATAACTTGCCAGGCTTCTTGTGAGTCGCCAGGTTCTTAAATAAGTCTTGAAACAGGGCAGTGCTGAAGCAATTCATGGGATAGGTTTATAATCAACTGATAATTTAATTAATGTAGCATCTTAACTCCTTGTCTCTGATGTAATTTTTTCCAGATGTTTTGTTTTATTAAAAGTCTCTTTAGAGACTCATGAGGAAGTTAACATCTGGGGAGAGCATTTCAGGCAAGTTTGCATGGAAGTAAAGCAATCCTCTGTTAGTCATTGCCTTCCATGTCATCACAGCCGATCCTGAGTTTTGCACAGGTTATATGTATTTTTACACATACATATTTATATATGTACACACATATATGGAAAAAAAATAAAACAACCCAACTTTAAGTAATTCAGTGTGTTGATTTTTAAAACAAAACAAAAAGTCCTCACAACTGTCACTAGGCAAGGGCTAATTGCAGTTTATGCTCACAGTGTTTTTGTGGTCTTGGGCAAAAGCACAGAGGCCAACTTCCAAATCACTCAGCTTGGCATAAATACAGCGTAAGCTTGCTCCTGTGTTATGGTAGAACTTAGCCTATAAAGCATGAGAGCTCATGTGAGGTACTGCAAATAGGATGCAAATGGGAACAAGAGCTGTTGTGTTTTTTCTTGCTGAAAACTTTTATTGTATTGTGCTTTTAAGGTTCATGTGTTAGAGGCATGTGAGCCGCTCATTTAGTAGCCTGGATGAGAGCAGACAGCAGTCCAGGCAGCTAATATGCTTGTGAGACACATCTTTAACAGTCACTTTTAAAAGAATTTTTTGTTTTGTTGTGTTGACTCTGTTCAAATGAAAGAATTGAAAAGCAGAGTCTTTATGTCAATGCCTGAACAAGCTTTTGCTTTCATAGTGCATTATAGAATTATAGGACAAGTTATCTGCATTTTCTATCCATATGCAAATACTTAACAAAAAATCCCTTGCAATATTGATTATCAGTCTTAGATGACCTAGCTGCTGTTTCTTTAGTTTGTGTGGCAAAGTGATTTTATTTGCATACGTTTCACATTCTAGGAGAGTAGGTATTAGGATTTGTTAGATGGTAATGCCCAAACCCAGAAAGTAGTAGGAAATGCTCTCCTGAAGTCCTGTCCCAATGGGACAAGCAAAGCACTTCAAGATAGGTTTAAAGGGTTAATTAAAAAAAACCAAAAAACCAAACCCCAAACCATTTTTCGGAGAGCTTTATGTAAAAAGCATATTTGTCCATATGCTTTAGATAGGCCATCTATATTTTTGTAGAAAACCAGTATTAAAAGGAAATTCAAGCCTTGGCGGCTTTCTTAACAAAAGACACTTGTGGTCTGCAGCTCTGAGGTCCCAGGACTGTTCCATTACTGTAATTCCGCAGCGTGAGCTTTAAACGTATCTGGAGATTTTAATGGATCGCATGGGAAGTAAATCTTTTTGTACCTGCCTTAAGCCATATGTTACTGATCCAAGATGTTGAGCTGCCTATCTCATTCACTCAGACACAGCTGTGTGCTACCATAAGGGTTAGTTTTTTTTGAATTGTAAAGAGAAGTTTCGGATTCCATTCTTCTCCTGCGTTGTAGGCAATCTCATGCTTTGTAGTTCCAATTGTGTAATTTTATTGATTTTTCCAGAAGAGGTAGTTTTTTGATACATTTCTAAATCTAATGATGCTTTTAAAAATGCTTTATGACTTGTAATGTAGTCACTTCATTCTTTCCTTTCTGTATGCCTTTCCTGTTGTTGATCAAGTTTCTTTGTTCTTACTGTTTAAATAGCATGCACAAAACCTATTTGTTCCCAATTGATATTGCCGAATATCGATGCAAAGCAAAATTAAACATTAGGTTTAAATAATGGACTTGTTTTTCATACTCCTTGTTTTATTGTTTTCTAATATAACTGTAATCAGTGAATATTGTAAACAATTCATATGACTGTGAGGCAAATAAAACAGCATTGAAATTTTATGCATGACAGAACACACAGACTGTTAATGTATAAGATGCAATTTATTTTTAATAAACTAACAATTCCCATTTGCAACTCTAGCCACTCTTCTGAATGCTGCTTGTGTTCTATTTGTTTTTCAGAAGTTGTACTAGTTACTTCACAGTTCTTTCAGGGACGCCTTAAATCACTGATTGAACTCCCCATCCTGGAAATATGAGACTTATGTTCTCCCTCAGTAACCAGGAATTTCTCTGCTTGCAATTCCTGGAAAAAATATTTACGGCCAGCGATCAGTAAATCTTCAATAGTGGAAGAAGGCTTCTTCCACCCAGAGAATCTTTATAGTAGTTGTAAACCCAGTCTTTCTCTCCTGCATCTAAGTGGCATGGGACTCAAGGCAGTTACCACTCTTTTTGTGCTTTCCCCCCTTCCCGACACTCTCAGAGGAAGAATTTATTTAAAAATGAAAAAATGGGGGTGGGGGAAGTGCATAGAAATACACTCCACACAGAGTGGCAGGTAGCAGCCAGCTCCGTTTTCCAAAGCATTTTTTAGATAGCAGAGAAAAGGAACCTTCATAGAGAAATTTTGAAATAGAGGGATAATAGATTGATGACAGCAGAGAGTAGGTTTTTTACTACTTTTTCCTATGGTATGGAGAAGATAGTTTTGTTGAGAAGATGTGAATGAACAGGGAAGAAACCCCACGAACAAGCAGTGGTGGTGGTGGGGTATGATGAGGTGAAATGGCTAAGGGGGACATTAGCAGAACTGAAGGGGCAGATAAAGGGTGAATGTTGGTGTGGAGGTTTAGAGAAGACAAGAGGTTCACAGAATCACAGAATGTTAGCTGTTTACCTCTTTCTTCAGGATGGGGTTACTCCAGTCAAAGATGTAAAAGCCCATTTTTTGAATGACTTCTGTTTCAAGGAACAATGACTAGAAACGTTAGGTTCTGTAGAAATCTTAATTTCTTTTAGCATGAAGCAATATGAAGATTATCCTTTTAAAAAGAAAATTGATGCAGTTATTACTCCTTTCAGCAAGATACAAATTATATGCAATATTACCAACAAAGTTTACACAAGATGCTCTGTACTTATTGTCTTAGCTTTATTGAGCTAGGCTAATTATGCCATGCCATTACTAACCAAGTAATAACAAATTGATTTTTTTTTTT
>VZTO01027734.1:0-32420 GCA_013400615.1 Syrrhaptes paradoxus
GGAGGTGTGTTTTGGTATTATAAAGACATTGTAATGAGCAAAGTTCACCTCAATGTAAAGATTTTGCCACAGTGCTTGGCACGGTGTCTGCCATCTTTCTGGTTGGATAGCCGTCACACCGGTGGCTTATTCCTCCTGTCCTTAGAGAGGTACGGATACGAAGGTACAGGGCAGGACTGTGGAACAAGACTGTTTCACTCCATCCCTCATTGATCAGTTCTGTACCAGGACCAGGGTATGTTGCTAGGGAAATGAGCTCTTTGCATGCCAGCTGCGCCTTTGTCCCAGGAGGTGGCAATTGTGTTTTACTTTACCCTAGAGATTTTTTATTATATTAGAACTTTGCTATAACAGGCCTACTGAAACATGTGTCTTGCTCCCAGGACACATCAAATCCATAAGAAAGGACGCTGAAGTCTAACTGGGGGTGTCATATCCTTGATGACAAGGTTGAGACAATGCTGATTTTTTAACCGCCTCTTACACCTGGCACTACAATCTCAGATAAAGAGTGCCTCCCCATCTCTCCTGTAGGCCCCCTTTAGGTACTGGAAGGCTGTTATTAAGTATCCTCAGAGCCTTCCCTTCTCCAGGCTGAATGACCCCAACTCCTTCAGCCTTTCCTCATAGGGGAGGTGATCCAGCCCACTGACCATCATCATGGCTCTCCTCTGGACTTGCTCCAACAGGTCCAGGTCTTTTTTATGTTGGAGATCCCACAGGTGAACACACTACTCCAGGTGAAGTCTCATCAGAGCAGAGCTGAGGGGTAGAATCACCTCCCTCGACTTGCTGACCATGCTTCCTTTGATGCAGGCCCAGATACGGTTCACTTTTTAGTCTGCAAGTGCACGCTACTGGCTCATGTTGAGCTTTTCATCAGCCAACACCCCCAAGTCCTTTTCCTCAGGGCTGTGAACAGATTTTTGAAATACCAGCCTCCCGCCTCAAAAAAAAAGCAAACCAAACCAAAATAAAACAAACAAACAAACAAAAAAAAAAAACCCAAAAAAAACCAAACCCGACAAACCCTGCAAGAACCCCCAACTGGTAATGTTGCTAACAATTCCCACACAAGATTTTCCAGTGTGCAGCTCTAGGTTGAATTTCCCTTTAAAACAGTTAAAAATAATTTCAATGTCATAGACATTAATTCTACCATTCATAGGATTACAACAATCATATCACTCATAAACTTGTCACAAATTTCCCTCAACAAGATCATCACTTTTTAAGGCACATCTATACCATAATACTCCTCTAAGAAAATAAGATCTCTTCAGATGACCTCACCTCACCAGAAAGAACAAGTTCAATTAAATAATTTGTCTGAGCAGAAAAAGACATTACACAGAATACCATGCTTGCTGAAACCAGTTGTGATATCCCTATTTCCAAGATTTTGTGTTAGAAAAGTCTTGTGTTATTTCTACCCCTTTGTCCAAATGGTAACAACCATATTCAAGCAAATCAGCTTTGCAGTGTAGGCTCACACCGAGGGACCATTCTCAGAGGGTTCAGATTCCTGCAAAAAAAAACCATGAAAAAGAAGCTCTGAGCAGCCAAGGGAGAGCGAGGCAGCCCTCCCGCATGGCAGCTCTGATGAGTGTGGGCAGAGCGAAGAGTGCTGGCTCCCCACCCAGGCATACAAAGGCAGGCCCTAGGCAGTATGGCAACCCAGGAGAGTGGCAAACAGCACGGGCAAACAGGGTGTGGCACAGCAGATGGATGTGGCATGGCAGTCAGCACAGCAGTCAGCATGGCTCACTCAAGTGGGCAGAGTACTTAATAGGTCACTGCTCTTTCAAAGCATCTAGGCATCTCCATGGTCTCTACGTGGCAGCAAGCTGTTGCCAAAACGAATGTGGCAACTCAGATGGCAGGCACGTACATCCATGCAGCTGTTCAGGTCTCAGGCTGTGCAGAGTGCCCGAGCCTGTCACTGCTACAGGACAGCAGCAGAGACACAACCTGTGTGAGGCATGAGCAGGTGGATGATCTGTTCAGCCTGGTGGCAGAGCTAAGGGAGGAGGTAGAAAGGTTGAGGAGCATCAGGGATTGTGAGAGGGAGATAGACTGGTGGAGTCACACTCTGCCATCCCTACAAGAAAGGCTTCAGGGAGATGACTTGCAGGCAGTGGCAGGCTGTCTACCCTCTGGGCTGCAAACAATCCAGGAGACTCCTGTACTCTATTGAGGATAACTTCCTGGTCCATATATTGGAAGGATCGACCTGATGGGAAGCATTACTAGACCTGGTGCTCACCAACGTAGAAGAGAGCATTAGAGGTTAAGACTGGAGGCAGCCTTGGCTGTAGTGACCATACCTTGGTGGAGTTTGTGATGTTGAGGAATATGGGCCTGGCAAAAAGCAGAGACAGGACCCTGAACTCAGGAGAGAAGAATTACAGCTGTTCAAGAAATTTCTGGATGGGATCACCTGAGAAACTGTCCTTAAGGTCATAGGAACAGAACAGAGCTGGCAGCTCTTTAAGAACACCCTTCTGAGAGTGCAAGAGCTCTCCATCCCCCAGCAGAAGAAATTGAGCAGAGGAGGCAAATGACTGGCATGGTTGAGTAAGGACCTGCAGCTCAAACTGAAGGAAAAGAGGGAAATGTACAGGAAGTGGAAGCAGGGTTGTGTAGCCTGAGAAGAATACAGGGGTATTGTCTCGATGTGTAGACATAAGATCAGGAAAGCCAAGGCACAGATGGAGCTGAACTTGACAACTGGTGTGAAAAACAACAAGAAGGGGTTCTACAGGTACGTAGGAAGGAAGAGACAGGCCAAGGAGAGTGTTCCCCCTCTGACAAATGAGAAAGGAGAACTGGCTTCCTCAGACACGGAAAAAGCTCAGGTACTCAATAAGTGCTTTGCCTCAGTCTTCACTGATGTTCAGGCTTCCCACATCTGTCAGGACCCTGAACCTCTAGGTGAGGGTGAGAGGAGCAGAATCCCTCCCACTGTAACAGCAGAACAAGTTCAAGACCTCCTCATGACACTGAATGCATATAAGTCTATGGGGCCAGATGATATGCATCACAGGGTTCTGAAGGAGCTGGCTGATGTGGTTGCCGAGCCACTCTACATCATATTTGAAAAATCATAACTGTCAGGTGAAGTCCCTGGTGACAGGAAAAAGGGAAACATTACTCCCATTTTTAAGAAAGGGAGAAAAGAAGACCCGGGAAACTACAGGCCCGTGAGCCTCACCTCTGTGCCTGGAAAGATCATGGAGCAGACCCTACTTGAAGGCATGTTAAGACATGCACGAGACCAAGAGATGATCCAAAACAGCCAACATGGCTTCACCAAAGGCAGATCTTGCCTGACCAATCTGGTGGCCTTCTATGATGGAGTGATGACATTGGTGGAAAAAGGAAGGGCAACAGAGCTGTCATCTATCTGGTCTTGTACAAAGCCTTTGATATGACCCCTCACCACATCCTTCTCTCCAAATTGGAGAGGTATGGTTTTGAACAATATACTCTTCCATGGATAAAGAATTGGTTGGCTGGTCACAGACAAAGGGTTGTGGTCAATGGCTCTGTGTCTGGGTGGAGGTTGGTCAGTTGTGGTGTCCCTCAAGGGTCTGTCTTGGGACCATTGCTGGCTGTTCAACATATTTATCAATGACATAGACGACGGAATCAAGTGCATCCTCAGCAAGTTTGCAGATGACACCAAGCTGAGTGGTACAGTCAATACAACAGAGGGAAAGGAATGCCATCTAGAGGGACCTGGACAGGCTGGAGAGGTGGGCCTGTGAGAACTTAATGAGCTTCAACAAGGCCAAGTGCAAGGTGTTACACTTGGGCCAGGGCAATCCCAGGTACTCATGTAGACTGGGAGAAGAACTCCTGGAAAGCAGCCCTGTGGAGAAGGACTTGAGGGTCCTTGTGGATGAGAAGCTGGACATGAGCCAGCAGTGTGTGCTTGCAGCCCAGAAGACCAGCTGTGTCCTGGGCTGCATTAAAAAAGGGGTGGCCAGCAGGGAGAGGGAGGTGATTCTCTCCCTCTGCTCTGTTCTTGTGAGAACCCATCTGGAGTACTGTGTCCAGGCCTGGGGTCCCCAGCACAGGAAGGACGTGGAGCTCTTGGAATGAGTCCAGAGAAGGGCCACAAATATGGTCAGAGGGCTGGAGCACCTCTCCTATGAAGAAAGGTTGAGGGAAGTGGTCTTGCTTAGCTTGGAGAAGAGAAGGCTCCAGGGAGACCTCATTGCAGCCTTCCAGCTCTTGAAGGGAGCCTATAAACAGGAGGGGGATCAACAGTTTACAGGGGTTGATAGAGACAGGATGAGGGGGAATGTTTTTAAACTAATAGAGGGGAGACTTAGGTTAGATATTAGGAGGAAATTTTTCACTGTGAGGGTGGGGAGGCACTGGAACAGGTTGCCCAGAGAAATTGTGGATGCCCCATCCCTGGAAGCATTCAAGCCCAGGCTGGATGGGTCCCTGGGTAGCCTGCCCTAGTGGTTGGTAACCCTGCCCACAGCAGGGGGGTTGAAACTAGATGATCTTTAAGGTCCTTTTCAACCCAGGCCATTCTACAATTCTATGATTGATGTCAGAAGTTTTAAAGTAATTTCTTCTAGATCCAAGAGCAGCTGCTAACTTTAAAATCTTGCAAATTTCAGGATTTAAATGGTTTCTTGCCGCTTAGCAGGGCTCCAGACAGTCCGAAAATAAGCATGAAGAATCACACCTGGGATAGGTAACATGAGATTTACTTGATAAAAGAACTTGGACTAACATTGAGAACTTGAAAGAACTTGAAAGAATTGTAATCATTCAAGTTGAACAAAAGAGATCAATGAACAGAGCAAGTTATCAAAACCCTTATACAAGCTAGCATTTTGGTTAAGGTGCAATACATTCAAACTTAGAATACAACCGCTCACCATCGCATTGTTTTTAATTTTGTGCAAAAGAGTTCAGATGTCCTTCAGCAGGGTAAGAAAGAGGACTCTGTACTCTCCCAATATTAATTTTAATGCCAGTTAGATTATTGACAGAATGGCACTTGTGACTGGGCTGCACCGAGCCATTTTAGTGATGCAACAGTGGAAAAAATCCCATGTAATTTATTGGTTACATTTGGCTTACAGCTAACACTTGTTACTGACAGAAACTCAATTTGTACTGCAAGTTCTTCAGGCTAGTTCTTTTCCATTACATATTTTTAAGATGCAGGATGAAAACCTTGAGCTTCAGAACAGAAACTACTGCAACAGCAGCAGATAGATCCCACTTGTGAATCAGCTTGACATTTGCTCTAGACAGCTATTTCAAAGTACTACTGTTTAACTTTGGGCCACATGATTAGACTCATAATAAGTATTTACAGAGGGAGCCTCTGGTGGCTTTACATCATGTTCAGAGCAGATAAATGACAGGCATTTCTGAATCAAATTTGGCAATGAAATATTTTTGCAGTCTTTGGAATAATGGAGACAAGGGAAAAGAATTAAAATACCGCTTCCCAATCAGTTTATCTACTTTTGCTCTTGATCATTTCTGAGAGTTTGTAATTTCATTATCAGATGTGTCAACTATGATTTTATTAGTCAGCAAAGTCTCAATTAACAAAGCTAGTCTAGAAAGTTAGGAATTCTGAAGAGTTAGATAGTGCTTCACCTGATGGAGTTGTAAATATCAATGTTACTCCTGCTGGCCTTTTCTAAAGTGAATATGACAAATATATTTTTTTATATGGGGTTATAATACAACGTCAGGTTGAACAGCTAGGTAGGTTAGAGGTTTAACTGCTTACAAGGTTTTCTGAAATATTAAATCAGAAATTATTTTACAATGTAAGCTATCATCTTTCTAGTTGTAGTCAAAAATCTCAAAGGTTGAGATTTTTATATTTTTATTTTTAAAAATAAATAGGCATATATATGTATGTGGAAGTTGTGCGTATATGTGTAGACACATAAGATGTGTTGGAGAAAGATTTTTACATGTATCCATATATATATATGTGTGTATAAAACCTCTCAAACACATATGCATAAAATTTTCTGTAAGTAGGTGCTTGCGATTTGCTTTGTTTTTACCTTCAATGAGGATTCACTATTCCTGTCAGTTTCTTCACTCAGCACTCTTCCACAAATTCCTGTAAATTATTCTCTGGATTTATCCTGTCTGAAATCAAACAGAACAGAATAGTTTGAGTTGAAAGGAACCTACAATGACTATCTAGCTGAACTGTCTAACCGCTTCAGGCCTGACCAAAAGTGAAAGCATGTATTTAAGACCATTGTCGAAATGCCTCTTTTGAAGGCACTGACAGGCATGGGACATCAACGACCTCTCTACGAAGCCTGTTCCAGTGTGTGACCACCCTCTCAGTAACAGAGTGGGAAGGGGAGGGGAAGCCCTGCAGAGAGCATGAGATGGAGAGACGGGCTGGAAGTGGGGGTGTGGGGTGCTGGGGAACTGCTGGTGCCCATCTGCCGAAGAGGGTCCTTTTTGAGAAGGGAAGAAGAAATGCCAGTGCCAAGGCTGGATCTGGAAGAGCAGGAATAAAGCCTGTGCTCGAGGGCAGCAGTATGGCCACCTTTCCCTGGCTGTTTTCCATGTAAAGAGCATCACCAAGTCACGAGTTCTCACAGGAGAAGGGATTTGGGGGCTGCTCTGGCGAGGCTGCACCAGGCACTTCTGGCTGGTAGGAGAGCAGAGTACTGCAACAGTACTATATTTTCTTCAGAGGTAGGGGGGATATTTGCTTTTCCTTTTACATGTCTGTGTGAACTCCTTTCCTGTTTTGCTGTGGAGAGATAATTGGCAGATGTTTAGAATCTAGACTGGAGTTGTATGAGCACAACTTTTCAGAGTTGTCGCGGAAGTTTGAGAAAGGCAACCTGTTCTAGTTGACCCTGCTTTGAGCAAGGAGATTGGACTAGATAATATCCAGAAGTTCCTTTCAACCGCAACCATTCTAGGATTTTATAGAATAAGGTAATAGAATAGAGTAGAATAGAATAGAGTAGAACAGAATAGAATAGTTCCAGTTGAAAGGGACTTGCAACGATCATCTGGTCCAACTGTCTGACCCTGTCAGGCCTGACCAAGAGTTAAAGCATGTTACTAAGGGCATTGTCCAAATGACTTTTTTGAAGGCATTTACAGGTATGGGGCATCAACCCCCTCTCTGGAAAGCCTGTTCCAGTATGTGACCACCCTCTTGGGAAAGAAATGTTTTGTAATGTCAAGTCTGAACCTCCCCTGACATAGCTCTGAAAAGTTACCACCCAGAGTCTTCAGTCGCTCCTCACAGGACATTCGGGACATGCCTTCCAGCCCTTCCATCAGCTTTGTTGCCCTCCTCTGGACACATTCAAGTACATTAACATCCTTCTTAAATTGTCAGGCCCACAAACGCACACAAAACTCAGTACCAATGCTATGGGATAATCATCTCCTTTGACCAGCTGGCTGTACTGTGTTTGATGCACCCCAAGGTGAAGTTTTCCCTCAGCACCCCCAGATCTCTTCCTGCAGGGATCAACTTCATATGGACCAGTGTAATGGTAAGTCTGGCATACAAATATGGTCACAGATTACTGCCTGGATAAGACTCATTTACTTCTATAAATACCTGCAGTACTAATACACGGGAAGTCTACAGAAAAACACAAAACAAATACAACTCCTTTCAACAACACACTGACTCACTTTCCAGATTTCCTTTCCCTCTCCAATTACACTAATACAGGAGAGATTTTTTTGTCTTCCTTTCTGAGTATTAGGAAATGCTAGAGGGAAGGGATGCAATCCAGGGGGACCTTGACAGGCTTCAGGAGTGCACCCATGTGAACCTCATGAAAGTCAATAAGGCCAAGTGAAGGGCCCTGCACCTGGGTTGGGACAATCCCCAATATCAGTACAGACTGAGGGTGAATGGACTGAGAGGAGCCCTGAAAAGAAGGACTTGGGATATTTGTAGATGAAAAAATAGGTGTGAGCCAATAATGTGCTTTTGTAGCCCAGAAAGCCAATTGTATCTTGGACTGCATCAAAAGAAACATGGCCAGCATGTCAAGGGAGTTAATTCTTCCCCTCTACTCTGCTCTCATGAGACCCTTATCTGGAGTACTGCATCCAGTTCTCACATCACTACCACAAAAGAGCCCTGGACCTGTTAGGGTAGATCCAGAGGAGAGCCATGAAAATTATCAGAGGGATTCTTCATTCTCAGATGAAGAAAGACTGAGAGTGTTGGAATTGTTCAGCCTGGAGAAGAGAAGGTTCTGGGAAGACCCTGCTGCAGCTGTTCAGTAGATAAAGGGGGCTTATGAAAGAAAGAGACTTTTTACCAGGGCCTGAACTGACAGGACAAGGGGCAATGTTTTTAAACTGAAAGAGGGTAGATTTATATTGGCTATGAGGAATTTTTTTTTTACAAAGATGGTGGTGATACACTGGAACAGGTTGCCTGGAGAAGTTGTGGATGCCCTGTCACTGAAAGTGTTCAAGGTCAGGATGGACAGGTCTTTGAGCAACCCAGTCTAGTGAAAGATATCCCTGCCTGTGTCAGGGGGGTTGGACTAGATGATCTTTGAAGGCCCTTTCCAACTCAAACCGTTCTGTGATTCTATGATTCTACAAAAGCAGACCCTTGAAAAGAGATTTGAAGTTCAAAAACTCAAACATAAATTTGTCAAATCAATTAAGGAAACTGCAAAAATCCATACTATTCCAAGTTTTCTCTTCCTTTTCCACTTCTCTCCAATATGAAATCTGTCTGCTTAAATACAAAAATTCAAAGTGTAACTCTGGTCCAAACAGGTCAGGACTACTTATGCAGCATATTCTGGCCTGTGCCCAATGCACAAACACATTTTGTCTAGGTCTCCTAGGCTTGCAAAGACTCCTCCACATCCTTCAGGAAATGTATTTCTTTTCAGCCTTCAGGCCTGGGAGTCCCTGCTCTCTCAGCTGTGCACGCATCGCATGGCACTTGTGCCACTTGGAGAAGTGGCAGCTAGTAGGTGATTTCCCACCTAGCGATGTTCAATACAAGCTACCCAACAAACTCAACCTGCCACAGGAAACAATCATAGGTCACTCCTGCTGCCTACTTTTAAGGACATTTTGGTTGGGGCAGTGGGGTTAAGGAAAAGAAAGAGACTGACTAAAGCTCTAGAAAGCTTCCTCTTCTAAAAAGCAAAGCAGTACGTCTTTATCCCAATACTACTTCATGGAAGACCTGTATGTATCATAAGAGACAATTATTATGCGATTCTACCTTCAGTAAACATGTAAAAGGTGTCTGCAAGGAAATTAAAATCTGTAGTCCTCTAGGTTCATTAAAAATTTTGCCACAGATGGAAAATTTTACACAGAAGTAGAATCTGCACCCCCTGCTAACCTTAGCCTCATTTACCAAGGATGATCATCATGCTCTCCTCATAAATATTTACATGACCCATAAAAATGTTTATAGACTCACTCTCAATTCCAATAGTGTCTTAGAATACATTCTGAAAAACATCTTAATCCATTTAGTGCCCCATAGCTTAACGGCTAGCAGTGCAAATTCTTGCCAACAATAAAAAATACAGATAAAAGATAATTCAGCAGTACAGCTATGGCTGTCATCAGAAGAGCATAAAGAGTTTTATCCAGATTATTTCTCTGAAGATGTTTTGCCACTCACGATCCCACTTAAAGAATTCCCCAGCTCATATACTATACTTTAGTTTCATCAGTGAAGAAACTGACTAACTGTAACTTGGAAATTCTTGGAAAAAAATAACAGAAAAGAAATAATATTCATTTACGTTTTCTAAAAATACAGCTACCTGGTGCAACTCCTAGTGTACCTGTGGAAAGCTGACCAGCTTCCTCAGCTTCAGAGCTGCAGAGTCAGTTTGCTGACCCTGAAAATATAATATTGCTTTTCTAGTGCTAGAATATCAATAAGTATGGGTCATCGGAGACAGCAGTTTTGCTCCTGAAACTGTTGCCAAGAACCTTGCTTGGTACATGCCAAGTCCTTGAATCCTTTGGAGTCCTGTGCGAATGGACTCATCATCCACAGAAATTTTGAGAGAGGACAGACTTTAAAAAAAGAAACAAACCTAGGGAGAAAAAATCTTCCAAAGCAGTTTAATTGCAAATCAGGCAATGATGTTTAAAAAAATAATTCTCTCTACATTATTATTTTTAAAGTGAATTAATAGAGCATTATAGCGGGAGCTGGCAAGAGAGAGCCTATGGAAGTCAAGTTTAAGACTGGCTTGGTATCTTCAAGAGAAATCAGGATGTTAAATATGTAGCTATTAGACAACTTACTTTGCACAGCTACAGCACTGCTGGACACAATCTGTCTGTTGTGTACTTCATTTTTAAGAACATTTAAGAGCAATTTTTTCAGTTGCTATAGCTCAAGTTAAACATAGATAAACTAAAAGCAAAATTCTTTATTTACCTGCAATTTCCTTTTTTTAAATTCATAATCAGAAATCATACCAAACTAAAAAGCGTTGATTTTCATAGCCACAAATTGTCAATTCATGCCTCATTGGTATAGAGAGATTAAGGGTAGCTAGTCCTATAATTAACAAGCACAACAATCACCATTTTTCACATTTGTTACAAGACATACTCCTGATGGGCTCAAAATTAATGAAACACTAGTTAATAAGTGTACATCATTGTGCCCTTGTAGTCTAGTTTTTTTCATAATACCTGAGCTTGTTTCTGTATCCCTGCATCTTTCACTGAGCTACTGGGATGCATTTTCACTTCTGTACAACCTGTCAGGATCATCTTAAGACTTTTTTCTTTCTGCTGTGAATATCACCCACAGCTTCAGTTCAGTACCATCTGCTCTACACCTTAGGACTCCCAAACAAAAGCCTTTGCCTTCAAAACAACACTAATTTGGCAGCACAAAATCCCCTGCTGCATTGGTATAGTTTAGAAAGCACTATACTATCACAAATTTCATTTAAACTTTCTCCACTGACTATTATACTTACATTATTTTCGTTCATTTTTATTAACCAAAACATGCTAGATAGAATTGCTCTCTCTTTTCCTGCTGATTTGAAAGTGATAAAACACAGAGAAAAGACAGTATAAGCAGGGTTTGTTAAATTTTCTGTGCTGCTGATACTCTTGGTTGTTTGGATGCTACAAAGAATGACCACCATTCTGGAAAGTTTTCTCCTTGGTTCTCCAGTTTTTAAGGACAAGGCAAAAGTTAAGGGTAAATGCTGGTGCTGAATTAGTTTGAAGACAACCGAATGAAGACAAGGATAGGTAATTATTTTTGTCCTTTGGAACAATGTTTAGAAATATATTCAGGTTTGATTGGTCTGAAAGGAAATTATCTGTTTCAGAAATTTCCCTCAAGTTTGAAAAAAACCTTTCACAACCCTCTACAATATTCTAAATTGAAAAAATAAAGTCATGTTTTCAAAAATGCTGCTGAGGCAGCTTTATCATGGCTCTGGGCTAAGGCAACACTAAGCCTTTTGGAGCCAGAGGCTCAGCACCTGAGATGTGTGTAGCTCAAACAGTGGTACAGGTACAAATTGTATCTAAACAAGGGAGTTTGCACCAGAAACATCTAGCAGTGATTGCACAGATCTTCATAAGATAAGTGTGGTAAACTGTCTTGTAGAGGTAAATCAGACTGTGAAAAGACCAATTCCAGAATCCGAGGCAGCTCACCTAGCTGCAGCCTGCACTGTAACCCATCCACAGACAAACTGAGGACTTGGGAGCTTTGCTTAGTTTTCTTTAGTACCCAAAGCATATCCTAGTGTTGTAACTGTGTGCATACAGAGTTTTTGCTTGTTCCACAGTTCAGCATTGCAAAGCGCAAATACTAGACTAGACTGTGCTGCTGCTAAATTATCAGTATTGCCAGCACATGGCACTTCAATGTGGCTAAAAATTCCATTCAGCCACAAAATTTTATTTTCTTTCATTTGCTTATTTATGCAGGAAATTACTAAAGGAAAAAATAAATGAAAATTTACTCCAGTTCTGCTGAAAACATAACAGTATTCATGATTATTTCATCAATTCCTGACTGAAGTACACTGTACTTTTTGTATCTTATAAAAAGAGAACAGCATAACATGATTATTAGTTAATGCAGTGTTTGAGGAGACATGACTGTCTAAGCTGACATTGTCTACTTGAAAACAACAACTGTGGTTATGGTCCAGCAAACGTACTTTCAAAAAGCCAACAGTAGTCAAGTGCATTTGGACACAACCTATATAAAATTGTAATAACATAATGCACAGCAGGCTTTTTATTTTTAATATATAGATCCATAGATGAATGCGGTTTGACTGAAAAAGTCAATTAAATAAAATTTCAGGAATCACTGCATAGTAACTGAAAATCACAATAAGGTCAAATAGCTAGTATGAGATGACAAAATTATCTCTGTTTGAAATGATTGCTCTAGATTTCACCAGATGTCATAGTGCAGAAATAGCAAAAATATTCCTAATTGTCTTCTTTTTTTTGTTGTTGTTGGTTGGTAGATTGATTTTTTTGTTGTTGTTAGACAACAACTCTGCTACAACATAAAATTAAAAGTTTTGTACCTGATATTGGTCTATGCCACTTCACATACAGGTTGGCAAGTCTGAATAAGAATCATAGGACCACAGAATGCTTTGGGTTGTAAGGGAACTCAAAGATCATCGAGTTCCAAGCCCACTGCCATGGGCAGGGACACCACCCACTAGACCAGGTTGCTCAAAGCCTCATCCAGCCTGGCCTTAGACACCTCCAGGGATGGGGCATCCACAACTTCTCTGGACAACCTGTTCCAGTGTCTCACCATCTTCATAGTAAAAATTTTCTTCCTAATATCTAATCTAAATCTACCACCTTTCGTCTTAAAAGTCCTCATCCTATCACTACACTCCCTGAAAAAATGTGCCTCCCCATCTCTCCTGTAGGCCCCCTTTAGTTACTGGGAGGCTACTAGAAAGTCTCCTGGAGCCTCCTCTTCTCTTCTAAATGCCATAAATGTAAACACAAAGTAGAATTTGTCTGTGTTAGACACACACACATAGAAATATATTATACAACCAACTTTAAAAATAAGAAGTCAATTTATTTGCAGCTTGGTTTGCATAAAAACAAAGTTCCCTTTGATCAGTTGCTCAGTTTGTATCAGGCAATATTAAGGCCTATGAAAAGCAATTTTATAGCAAGTTAATGAATTTGACAACTTCATCAACTTCTTTGTTTCTTCACAAGTTTCCTTGTATCCTTTCCAAAGGAAGCAGAAGTACAAACAAGGGATCACTTTGTTGTCTTCCTTTCCTCTTCCTCCCTTACCCAAAGGACATCTCTAGTGTATGATCATAAACAGGAAGAGAAAAGATTTCAGCTAAAATTGAAATATGCTTTCCCTGAAACTGACACAGGATTCTGAGTGCCAGAGCTCAGTTTTGCTTCCTGTTCTTCTAAATTTGCTGTAGGTACACACACTGACACTACTTGATCTTTGTCTGTTTGCTAAAGAGCCTGCTACATGTTGTTAACCCCTCTTTTGTAGTGCTGATTTTTTCACAATTTTTTTTTCTTGTTGCGATATCACTATAGCTTCTACTTTAATCTTTCCCATTAAATGTTTCATCTCTCTTTGGAGCTTTCAGCCTATAAAACAGAACACAGTGAACTACAGACTTTTTTCATTAATGATATTTACAAAGCACCCTACTTCCAGAAACTGTCTGGAAATAGATTTCACATTTACTTCAGTCTTTCAAGTTTGGGGTTGTTTTTTTTGTTGGCTTGTTTTTTTCCCAGGAGATTCTTCCAATCTCTTCTGAAAGGAAACTTTGGACTAACGGCAGTGAAATGGAAATATAAAGAAACATTGAAATTTAGTGCTACTGGGGACTGAAAGTTTGGAGAATCAGCAGTAGGAGAAAAAGCATTTAGCCTCAAAGTAATTTTTTATCTTGTAAAATCCAAGTCAGCATGAAGCCTGGAAAAGCTGCAAGAAAGTACTACTTATATTAAAAGCACATGGGTTGCATAGGTAGCTTCCTGACAACCTCGTCAGTGCCCAGTACAGAATACCTGTATTAGATAACATATATATATGTATTTATACTCTTACTACAGCTTGAGAAAGACCACTGTGCAACGATGAAGGATGGTCACCTCCAGAGCTCGATTCTCTGTGACAGTCAAGGTCCTACAGCAGGTTGTGATCTGTACACAGATATTGTACTAAAAGAGAGAAACAGGGAAAATAATTATTCCAGTTTTCTTGTAGATTTCAGTAGAAAAGGAGAAGTCAAACACTGGTACATTTTTATTTTTAATATTTGCCTTTTGAAGTTGACAATTAGATCAGCATTCATGAAATAAAATTTCCATAAATATATGTCTATTTCACATTTGAGAGAAATGGTAATCAACTAAGTGTTTAGATATCTTGACTTTTCAAAACTAGTTTATCTTCTCCAATGGGTTTTTTTAAAATCTTCAGGACTTAATAGTTCACTGTTTAATCTGAAGACTTTTGAGAAAGCAAGCTGCTGCCTCATGCTCTTGAAATAACTTGCAGCCTTGTGTTCTTGGACAATTTCATAGACATCTTTGGCCCTTAACGTCACCTGCTCTTTATCTTTCACTTCTTGTTCCAGGGCAGTAATATGCATCCTGTGTTGTTTCAGTAGTTCTTTCTTCTCATGTCATGAGTAAAATTGTTTTCTCTGCAGAGAAATCCCTCTTGTTTAACCTTCTAATATTCCAATTAAATGAAGACACAGCAGGAGATAGTAGAGAAATAGTGAAAATGCATGTCAGAATCAGCAGCAAAAACAATTCTCTATGATGGCTGCAGTTGAAAGCATTCAGAAAAGGAGGAAGGTGGGAACTAAACAGAAGACATTTTGGTCTTCTTTATGCGAAGAAGCCTTTTTAAGTTTCTGTGTTACACTATTATCCAACTTAAATTTTCTCATAACCTATTAACCTTTACCTGGTTCAGTGGAAACTACAAAAATGCAGCTTACTTTCAGCCACAGTGTCAGAAAGAAGCATGGCATGCTTCAGATGTATGACTTTGTAACTACATTTAGACCATAAGTTTTTTGGTACCTGTATTACACTTCCTAACTAGAGCCTAAATAGAGGCTATACAAGGTGTCATTTTAAAACAATAAACAAATTTATTGCCTATAAAACTTCCCTGGAACAGAACAGTGGCTTTCAGATTCTAGCTATGAATCTGAAAGCCACTGCTTAAAACAAAGAATACGCTAAAGTCAATTTTCATTTATCTGAAACAGAATATGTGTTAATATTTTAATGTCTTCATAAATTGAAACTGTTATGGTTCAGATGGTAATTCTGCCTGACCTCAGCACCCATGCACAAATGCAAAATGGGTACACAAAGAATCCTGTACGCAATAAGGCAAGTTATCACACTGATAAAGCGCCAGTCTTATCACTGCATTGCTGGAGACCATAGGAGCTGGCTACCTGATACAGAAAATTGCACAGAAAAGTTGGAAGAACATTTGGAAAACAAACAAAAAGAAAACCTAAAAAAACACAAACACAAAAGATAGCTAGGTTAACCTGTGACAACAGTTACCCTTAGAAAACCCCAATTTCCTTGGGTTTGTTTTTTTTTTTTTAACCAAGTAAAATTTGAAAATCTTTTCTAAAAAGGGGGCCACCAGCAGTGCAAACAATTCATTTTGTGGATGAATTCTGCTAACGAAGTAATTATAAAAGCAGAAAACATTTATTTTGTGTCAGCTTCAGGACAGATGTAGACTGTTCTGTCACATGCCTTTGGTTAGTGTGGCTCCTAGTAAAAATAAGGGCTTGTTGAAAGTGGAAAGAGAAGAAAGAAAAAAATCCTCTTACTAAGTGCAAACAAGTCTCAATTAAAATTTAAACTAAGTGGAATAACATCTTGTTCAATTCAGTGTAACGGAAATCTGCTACTGCTGCTAATGGTATATAATAACATCAAATTAAAAGAATTGAATGAAATAACTGGTAAAACATACAGCTCTTCAAGAAGCGTTGTGCAAGCAGAGAATCAGTACCTAACAGGACCTCAGATAGTAAGTTTGTGACTGTAAAATGGAAGAAAGTTTAGCAAACAAGGACAACCTTAATTGCATGGGCCTTAGATTCCTAGTCTGCAATAAACTTCTCACAACATATAGGGCACAAGATCCAAATGCTGCTCATGAGAATCTGAGACCAAACTTTATTGCAACTCTTGCTGACTGGCTACCAAAAATAGCCATAATTCTGCCACAGATCATATAATGTTTTTGATTATTCAGAACATCAGTACCTATATAAAAATTTTCAGACTATTTTGCAAACCTAGGTAGTTCATTTCCCAAGACCTTGGCTCCTTGTCAAAACTGCAAAATTAACAGGCATCATCAATGGACAGTATCTGGTTAGCTGACTAGTGTGATCATGTATCCTGTACCATTAGGCCCAGGCATCTCAATATTTTTTCCTTGATGTCAATTCTCTCTAAGTTTTTTAAGCCTGGTAAAAAAAAAAGTTTTAGAAAAGACTGGTGATCTACATCTCTTAAAACAGGTTTCAACTGATTTAAAACCTACTTAATTACATTTTTTAATAGAAAATAAATTTAAGCTATCAAGACACTATCCAATCACAAGACAATTGACAAACGGAAGGGAAGGGGAAAGGGAAGGGGGAAGCACTAAGGTATCAGCCAGTCAGTCTTAATTGATTCTGTCAAGTCTTTATTTTTTCTTTTTCTACTGACATGGTGATTTCTTCTTGAAAGTAAATTACATTTAAATTTCTGAGGCAAAGAAAAACAGACTAGGCATGGGAAAAAAAAAAGTCTGATGGCTCTAGCCAGTTAACACTGAAATATCTGATAGATACTTCATGGCTATTTGGAAATAACTCTCTAAAAATTATGCAAATCAAACCTTCATCAGAGTGCAGGGATTTGTGTAAGTGAGAAGTATACATACAATACAGGTCAGTAATGGCACAGCATTAAGGTACTTTAGAGGAAATATTTCAATATCAACTGTATTCAAACAAAAAATGGGGAGTAATTAAAGGGAACAGATGCAGCAGGTTAAGCCCAAATCTACAGAAATATGAATCCTATGAAAAATATCATTCTCCACGTAAGAGTAAAGTACCAGTGTTCAGTTGCTGAAGGCCTGCAAAGCTTCACTGATTTAAACAGCACTAAGCCAATTCTATAGCCAGAAACAGAGTACTGATAGAATAAGTCAGTGTGCTGTGCAATCAAGAGGGTAAGGGCATGGCATCAAGGAAAAAAATCTTAGAGAATTACAGAATTTTTTTTCTTCAGCTTCCCCTGCAGCATGAAATGTGGTTTGGAACTGGGATCACCTCTGATGTTATGGAGACCTGACTGTTTCCCTACCAGTATTGAAGCCGCAAATGCTGGTAACATCTTACTCTCCCTAGTTCTCCACTTGTGCTACACACCAGCATCCACAGGATTTGTATGGTTTGGGCTTAGTGGCAGATGTTTGGGCAAAACTTTTTCACCTTCAGAAGATGAGATTAAATAATTTAGTAATGTCTGTCAGTATAATCTTTCTCCAGTTGCAACAGCTAAGTGCCTGGCCCATTTAGTTTGATTTTAAGTTTCACAAATGCATAAAAATAAAGTTTGAAAGATAAAATTTATTTTTACCTGCATTACTATGTCCTTTCTTTAAAAAAAATAAAATGGGAAAAACACAATAGACCTGCCACACTTGTCCCAGTATTATTTTAATTTTTTTTTATGTGACTAAAGCACCACCTGGTACAGGCCCCACAATGTATGAGATAATTTTCAACTCACTACTAAAGGATTCTATGATCTTCTATATATCACTTCAGATCCTGAAAGTTTGGACCTCACTTCCTGTTCATGACAGTCAGATTTATCTTTTCTTTCAGAAAGATATTCACTAAGGTTTTCTGGCAAAAAATATCCTTCTTTCTAAATTATTTTGTTTCTTGCTAGGCTTTGTTTCTGTCTCTCTTTGTTCGTGCAGAATTTATTTTACCCTTGAATGTCAAGCAGGAAAAAGGAATTAATGAAGTCACATAAATATTTCAGATTTTACAGATACTTCTTAAACAGTCTAGTAAGAAGAAAGAAAAGTGTTCCAGACTCAAGACAGAAACAAGATTTAAAAAAAAACCACGCATATACCCTGTATTTGTTCATTGGGACAGGGAAAGATTTTCATGAATGAAAGATGACAATTAACCTTTGTTGGCATCTCATACATTATATCACAGAAGATAAAGGGATTCCAAGAATGAGAAAAGTGGCTTTGTCCTTACCGTTAGCACTTTCTATTTTTCTGTTGAAATTTCTTGTCTATACTTAGCCAATAAAGAGGTCTGTCCTTTTGTTCTTTTTGTTTGTTTGTTTGTTTGCTTGCTTTGTAAAATCCTAAATAAACCTATAGGATTATGTCTGTTTAGCTAGCTGAAATAAGTCTAAGGGCAACTGAAATAACATCATCATGTCAATTAACAATGTAGTGTCAAGTTAATCTTGTTAATTTACTCTATGAAGGCTGTTTCCTACCTGTTGGGTTACAAGAAGTCTTTGCAGAAGTCTTTTCAAAAGTCTTTCTTTTGCTCTGTGGAGTTTCTCCTCCAATACACTGTTATTCCATTAGCAATTAAAAACACACAACACAAAAGCATCACAGAAACTACATTTGTTAAACAGTTCAACAAAAATGTTAGTGCTCTCATCTGCCAATACATGAAACATGCACTTCATAGTTATAAACTATTGGTTATGATACAAATCCACTATAACAAAATACATCTGTAAGGCAGGCTCAGAAAATATTGCAAATATAAAACAAAGGAATGGTAGTGTCCTGGGTTAAGCTGAGACAGAGTCAACTTTCTTCATAATAGCTAGCAAGAGGCTGTGGTTTGGATTTGTGCTCAGAAAAAAGCTGATAAAAAGGGATGTTTATGTGGCTGCCAAGGTCTTTCAGCTTCTCTGGCTGTCTGCAAACAAGAGAAGATGGGAGGGAGCAAAGCCCCAGTTACTAAACCAGGATTTGATCTTAGGTTCAGGATTGAGTCCCAGAGTGACCAATAATCTATTCCATAACATGCACATCATGCCCAGTATATAGATGAGGACCCCCCAGAAGACTGCCCCTTTTTGGTTTGGGATCTCTTTTGCTCCAGGTCATCTCACTCCAGCTGGTTGCTCTCCCAAGCCCTCCCCTCCCCCCTCCCACCCTGGTCAGCTCTCAGTCTGGGACGCTCGGACTGTTATCTCTGTTCTGTGAGTGTGGTTTCGGGACTCTCCCTGCTCCGAGATCGTTAGCCAGGAAGAGGCTCCGCCTTGGTCATTGGGTGGGGGGGCAGTATCACTATGTATCACTCATTTGTATATTTGTATATAGGATTATTTTCAATATTATTGTAGTTTAGTTATTAAATTGTTCGTATCTCAACACACGAGTCCTTTTTTCCCTTTACCCCTTTAATTCTCTCCCCTATCCTCAGGTGATGGGGGAATTGTATGAGTGGGTGTGTGCTTTGGCCTCCAGCCAAGGGCTAACCCATCGCAGGTAGAAAGTGTCACTTTAAAACAGAGAATGTGGACCATACACCATATAAGTTATACCTTATATCAACACTTGATTTTGAAAGGGAGATATTTTATTTTTTGAAATTGAAACAGGTTTTTTTTTTAATAGAAGGAAGAACATAAATGCAAGAAAGATATTTTGATCCCTGTTATTCAGTTCTGTAACAGTATCTTCTTTTTTGCACTGCCCTTATACTAACATTTTCCAACTCATGTTCTCATTATGCCGATTAATCCTACTAAGTGGAAAGTCGCTGCAGTAAATTTAACAGAAGCACTAGACTCTACTTTCACACTCTTCTGAAAACTCATATAAAACACTTGGTCTTGTTTTCCATTCACTCAAGTTGGTTAAAAAAAATAAATGAAATCAGAATGGAATCAAAAAAATCCCTCTTCTTCTTAGTCCTACAGCTTGCATACAGTGGCATGGGAACCCTGCAATTCACACACCCATGACAATGACAACATAACAGCATGACTTAGCTGCTGTGCTAATTGAAAGCTGTAAAAATTCTTCTCCTCTTGCTCTTGATGTTGCAGTAGATTTTGCACTCCTCCCAAGTACCAGGTTGCCAGACGAAATGTAGGAGAAAACCTTCACAGCTCCAACACCAGTAGCATCCTGGACCTGGACGGTAACACATAGCAGAGACAGCACAAATGCTGGCAACCAACCCTAACAAAGGTACTTGAAATCGCACTATTACGTTTCTAAATGAAAAGGGCAAGCTACTTCTTGACTGTCTTTACAGTGGCTTTCTGGCTAAAGTTTTAAAGATGAGAGAGTTGTGTGAGTCATTAGGTTTTGCTATCTTTAAACATGCTTATGTGTTATTCAAAACAGCTGAATTAAGAACCCATACCACAGGAATAAAAGATAAGAATTAAAAGCACACTATTAAAAGTGCTTAAAGGTATTAAGACAACCTCTGAAGACACAATGCCATGTTTTCAAAAGGCAAGGAGAGGTATCTGCCCAATCAGTGTCTGAAGTCTCACACAACACCTCTCAGTTTTCCACCTGCAAATATTCTGCAGTAATTGCTGTTTGTACAAATTTGTGGATGTTTGGACAAGCAGACAGATTGTAAGTGTCTCTTTTTATCAGTAGGAATCTTTTTCCAGAAAGCACTCTACAGAGGCTGAGCTGGCCAATCCTAAGTAAACTTCTGTAAAACAAATGGTTCAATGTGGACCTGGCAATATGAACAATAAATACTGAGAACAGACAATTTTATGTAGCTAATGTCCTCTAAGCTAACATTTGGCATCTGCAGTACATTGGCTGGCACAAGTACAAATTTGCAGGTCTTACTTCACTAATTAGGAATGTTTCTTAAAGTTTAGAAAATAAACACTAAACCATGTACAAACAAAGGCAAGGTAAATTACATCAAACATCACACTGTAATGTGATGTAGAAAGCCAGAGTCAGTCTAAAAAGCACAGTGCACAGCTCCACATGTGTGTCTTAATTATGACTTGTGGGTCCCCGGCCCACAAGGAGCATTTCAGTGGTGGCTGAAATGCTGTACTGAGCATTTCAATTGTGGCTTTCCTTTGGTGAAAACAGAGGGATATAAGATCCCCTAGATCTTTCCTAACCTGAGCTATTTTTATTAACTGTTAACTCAATATCACTAGCACATTTATAAGAGCTCCTACTGCACATCATAGAACGAATCATAGAACAGTTTGGGTTGGAAGGGACCTTAAATATCATCAAGTTCCAACCCCCTGCCATGGGCAGGGACACCCTCCACTAGACCAGGTTGCTCAAAGCCTCATCCAGCCTGGCCTTGAACACCTCCAGGGATGGGGCATCCACAGCTTCTCTGGGCAACCTGTTCCACTGTCTTACCACCCTCACAGTAAAAATTTATTCCTAATATCTAATCTAAATCTACCACCTTTCATCTTATAACCATTATCCTTTGTCTTATCGCTAGATTCCCTGATAGAGAGTCGCTCCCCATCTCTCCTGTAGGCCTCCTTTAGCTACTGGAAGGCCACTAAAAGGTCTCCCTGGAGCCTTCTGCCTTCTCTTGTCCAGGCTGAATAACCCCAACTCTCTCAGCCTGGTGTTCCAGAGAGGTGTTCCAGCCTTCTGACTATCTTTGTGGCCCTCCTCTGGACTCGCTCTGACGAGTATCATGATCATGGTAGTCACTATCTAGTCGTACATCTAGGGCAGAAGCCGCTGTTTAGAAATATAAACAGGTCACCACCTCACCCCAGAACACAAACTCACTTGATACCTGAGGAAGAAGTTATGGAAAACTCCAATGCTGGTAGTATAAAAGTAAAAGCATTCAGTATTTGGACTTAAAGCAAAAACAACTTTATCGTTCATTAGACAAAGAAGAAAGCTCACCTACAATATACTGTGAAGCATTCTCTGTACAGGCACAGACATTGCAGACAACCAAAAAAATGACTATCTGTTGCCAAAGGGCAAGAAGGTAGAAGCTGAGAAAAAGCAGTGTCTTAGCATAAGGAAAGAGACAGAAGAAGGGAAAAAATCATGTCTTTACCAACGCAGTGGTATGAGAATGGAGCAAACAAACACTACAAACTTAAATTACAAGAAAATGCAAAGGACAGGGGAGAACAAATAACAGATTTGCCTACATTAACTGTGATCTATGTACTAGATGACCAATATTTAGATGTTGCATCTTCAAAAGAAAATTTCCACTTCCTTTTGATAACAACTCCCAGCAAAATAATGCAACTCATCTTAACAAAGCACTTGATTGTCTTGTTCCAAAATACATTTCTGTAACAAACTGATGAATTTCTGAGAAGTGGAAAACTGCACAGAATGCCCTTCTTATTTTTCATTTGGAAAGGGGAAAAAAAATCTATTATTCAACTGACTGACAAAATTCATTCTGAAATGGAGGGAGTCCATAAAATTAACATTTCTAAATGGTATTTGTATTTATCATTGTCTTGGGTCTGGCTAGGATGAAATTAACTTTCTACAGAGCAGCCCTTGGGTTGCTATGCTCTGCATTCACTTCTAGAAAAGAGCTGGTAACACACCTGTGTTTTGGCCGTTGCTGAACAGTGCATGCTTGCATGGCATTAAGGCTTTCTCTTTTCTCCCTTCTCCCACTGTGAGTAGACTGGGGGGTGGGAAAGAGGCTGGGTGTGCACATATCCAAGACAGCAGACCCAAGCTGTCCAAAGTGTTCTCTCATACAATGTGACATCTTGCTCAGCAGTAAAGGCCCAGGGAAAGGAGAAAGGAGGGACCTTTTTGGTTTTGGCATTTGTCTTCCCAAGCAACCACTGCCTTTGCTGAGGCCCTACTTTCCCGGGAGCAGCAGTTGCCAGTGATGCATGAACTCCTTGTTTTGTTTTCCTTATACATTAAAATTATATTTTCTTATTAAACTGTTACTGTCTCTATCTATAAGTCTTCTCACCTTCCTTATATTTCTCCCCACTCTGCAAGGGGGAGTGAGAAGCTGGGTGGGTGTTTGACTGATGGCTGAGGTCAACCCAGCGCACTCACTCTATTATTTAACATAATTTCTTGCACTGTTCATTTACTTTAATATCTCCTCTCTTGTTTACTTTCTCTCATTAAAATATTTTTAATTTACCTGGGAAATCTTGAAAATACTTTTTCCCCTTCCTTCTGCTTTTTATTTCCCTGGGGAAAAGTGTATATGAATATTTTAAAATACAGGAAAATTCAATGAGACAGATGAAATAACTATGTACATCTTTGACCACACAAAAACCAAACAGTTTCTTAAACAGAACGGTAAGTTTCATTTTGACCTTTTTTTGTTTTGAGGGCAGAAGAAGGCATATGTTTAAGGTTTGAGAAACATTTAAAAGCATCCAGACTCTTAACAGTATCATAAACAAACACAAGGACTTACCTTTGACCAAAATTCAAAGCTTTTTAACAATACTGTCTGTTTTTAAGGTGAAATATTTTATGAGGAGAACATACTAAACATGAACAATATTTTAGGAGTATATCTCATTTTTCATAAAACTTTTCCTAAACCAAAAGGTCTTCAAAAATGAAGCATTCTGCTTCATTGCAAACAAATGGATGAAGTACTTGTGGAAAGCTGAAATCAAGAAGATGGAGACTAACACAGGTTCTGCAAGGTAAGGAATTGCTTAAAATGGGAGTCACGTGGCTTCTCTTTGACAATTTCCAACATGATGAGAAGAATCCAGATTTGTCAGTAAGTAACAGCGTGATGAACCAGTATAGGACTGCCATAGGAAAACAGCACATTTTCTGGGTACACAACAAAACATTGTTGCTGCACACAGCAGTACTGAAATATATATGCAATTCAACATGCCGATTTAGTCACCAATGGAAAAAACAAAAAAAAAGATTATTCAAAAAATCATACAGAGTAAAGCTCCTAGGATCCATGCAAATGTCATGAAGGGAGAGAAACAGCTCTTATCAGAGCAAATGAGAATGATTTAAGAAGGAACAATGTTGTTGCTAGAATGCATTAGAAAATTATATACAAGGACAGGAAAAAAAAATTATTTAAGGCCAACTTTGTTATAAGACCAAGAAAATGCTGATTGGACAAAAATAACCAGGGAGAATTAAGTTTCTAATTGTCAGAATACAAGGCTTGACACCAACATTTGAGAGCTCTGGTAACATATGAACTCAGGAAAAGGGTAAGGAAAAGAGCTCCTGCAATTTTGAGCTGGAACATGACAGTTTGCAAGAGTGTTACGAGCACTAGTCATGAGCAAAGTAGGCCTGGACTTGCAAGATATGCCTTCCAGTCCTACACATCAAAATACCTTAATGCCTATAGCAAAGGAAAACAAATATTTTACTTCTGAAATCATCCTCTGTAATCATAAATTAATAAAAAAAGATAGCTATTTAACATCTGAAATATGCCCTGCAACTTACTGTCAAAGTTAAATTCCATGCACCTGTCATCATACATAACAGTAGTCTCAGTTATTTTAGAAAGTTATCATGCGCAGTAAAATAGAAACCTTCCCTCTGAAAATGCTCTACAGTCTGACCAGGAGATGCTTTAAATCATATCATGGTTCCAGCTGAAAGAGAAAATGTGTCATTTTAGTAATAAGAAGCACAGTAAATAAACATAAAAAAATGAAATCTGAAAACATTGTCAAAGACTTCAGAAAAATAAAAGAACACTAAAAACAGATTTTTCTGTCTGTTGAATTGTGTCAATGCACCAAGATGTTATGGTAATTCATATTCTGCTCGGCGAAGGAAAGCATGTATTCACTGATTTTGAAAAAACGTATATCTATCAGAAGGCAGACTGTGTTTTGCCAATTGATGGGGATAGTACAGAGGACACGGGCACCAAAAAAAAGTGCAAACTTATTGTTACTTATGTCCAAAGTGACAATGTGGAAAATAATACAGAGAAAACAAAGCAAGATAAGGTAAAGNTTTATATCTTAAGCTGTGAAAAACGTCTGGTGCAGTTTTTTTCCCTTGTTAACTTCTTCCAGCACTTGGCCAGAGCCCACGAAAAGTTAAGAAGTAAAGGTATTTGCTTATCTTTGATTATGCGTCTCTAAACAAAGCCTGTCAGGGCCCTGCTACATTCTGTCGCATAGAGGTCTGTTTGAGGTTTGAGATAGGTTTATCTCTTTTTGGCAATTGGGCTACAGTTACACAACTATTACTTTACAGCAAACGTTACAACAAAAGCTTTTATAAATTAGCATATATTCATCAATATTATACATATTAGGTATACTGTATTAGGTATACTGTTAGGTTGTGAGGTTCACCTAGAGGTCAACTTTGGTTCAGGGCCTCACTGCTCAGGCCCTAGTATTTCAGGCTGATGAAGCAATTTTTACAATAAGCCATGCAAATCTTCCCACAACAGCAAAATATTATTAAGAAATAAGCCTACTGATTTGTTAGCATAACATAATTACATAATATAAAAAACCTATAAAGCTGGGCAATCTTTTAAGCATTTCAAGCATTTCCAAGCTATTGGAAAATGTTAAAGTTGTGCATAGAAAATCTTCAAAATACTCAATAGGCAGTCAACTTATTCAACGCTCAGTTAAGACAAGAAATCAAGTCTAGAAATACAACAAAGAATGTGGAGAATCAAGTTCGAACTTCATGAGCGCGTTCTCTTAATTACTTGTAAGTTTGGGATGACATTTCAGAGGATTTTTTAAAAAAAAACAAAAATCATTTGGTGGTTGGCATTAGCACCTATGCTGGTTTAGAAAAACACTGAAAAGTAAAACACTTCCAGTAGCCAGCCAAAGTAGAAAAACAGCAACTGCAGACTTTAGATAAATAGAGCACTTCCTTCTTCCACTGTCCACCTATTTAGTTCTCTGACTTCTTTCATTTAATATCTCCAGAACTCTTCCCTAAATCTATTAATATATTGATTGTCTAATATAAAATTATAATTTATTTTGTGAGGAAGAACTACATTTTCAACATCACAAATGGCAAGAAAAAAATAAGTTTCTAAAACAACTGAAATATGCTGAAAACATCTGTAAACTTAGCAAAAATTTAAAACAGATCTCATCTTAAAGACATGGTTAAACAAATAAAATATTAATCTAAATTTTTTAAGTTCTCAAGAGATCAGTATGATAACCTCGTAAAATTTGTACACTCATGACATGTCAGGCTACATCCTACATTACATTAAAGCCATAGTAATCCCCTGCATTTTTGCTTTCATATTACAAATTCTACAAAACTTCCCATGTAACTGGGAAGGTGCAAAAGAGGAACAGGGAGTTGCTCACATTTTTGAAAACAAGTCTCATCTTTGAAATTACATCAGCGAGTTTCAAAAACCTCATGGAAAAAAAAGTCACCAAAACTGGTAGTTCCAGTATTTTAAGAAAAGGTGACTTCAATGGTGTGAGACACTCTACAGCCACAAGAAAAGACAAAGGACACACCTTTGGGGAGCAGTGGGGTCTGTAAGACAGTTTGGTTAGAAATCAGCCACATTAGGAGTTACAGTCACTATGAATCCAGCAAAGACAGTAACAGCAAATACACAAGCTAGAGGGAAAGTGAAAGATTTGTCCAGCTACAGAAGAGTTCAAAATCATCGGATCAGTTGCATGCAATGTATCCTTAATACTGTGAATGTACACTTAGTTTTTAATTTTGCCATTTTACATATAGATTCTGGTGGAAAAGAAAAGCCTTACTTATCCACCCACACAGTGCATTCGATAATCTGTTCCACAGTGATGAATGTTTCATCTAGACATCTTAAACTTATTTATGTTGCCAAATAATTCCATTCAATCCATTTCAGTTTGCTCACTGCTGTAGTCTTATTCCTTCAACAGTTTGACTACAAACACCTGATTAAAAAAAAAAAAAATTATGTGAACATAAAATTAATGCTATTTTCTTTAACTAAACTAATGTGGACAGACATTAAAATGCAGACAAGGGTCTAGACTAAGGCTTATATATGCAAAATAAATTAATGTATGTAATTTCCTGAAAATTTCTACTATAATTTCAGAAGTCAAAGTAGATCTTGGGAACCCTTCTCCACTGGCAAAGCACCACTGATTTCCAAGGCATGAATTATATGTAATCAGATACACCACTTCTCTCACTACCTGCCCTTACAGTCAGCATCTATGTTCTCCCAATGTCAGTCAGTCCTTGTTATTTGTTAACATATGCTGAAATTTTACGTACAGGAATTAGCCAGACAAAAACAAATTCTAACTAGCTGGCTGCACATTACATTTTGCCACAGTTGCTGCATTTGGACACAGGCGTCCAGGATGATTCTTTTGGCCAAAATGAACACAAAACTTTTGTCCCAAGAGTTGTTTGACAAATAGTTTTATCTCAGATTGAGTTTTGAAATATAGCTAATGTTGCAGGTTAGGAATGAAAATAATTAAGCAACACAAAAAAAGTTTTTTTCTTAAATGCAGGTGTACTTTAAAACTACATAATACAGAAGGAATAGAAGAGTGAGGGTGTAATGTAGGGTGAGGCATGACAAAAAGATAAAACAAAGAAAAAAAATCTGATAAAAGTGTTTGTAAAGACTAACCTTGACTAAAATAACCAACACAGCTTCAAAATACAGTTGCTCATCTAGCCTTCACTAAACTGTTGCTTTGGTTCCATTATTGTTGGATACAGTTTTCACAAAACCTACCTCTGTTAGTACATTAGAAAAGTATAAAAGTTGTGCTCACATTTGGAAAGACCTATGTAAGAAATTAAGCTGGAGAGCTAGGAAAACAACCCATTTCTAAACAGAAATTTGACAGCTTAGCCAGACCAATTATAGAGCAAAGTGTACATAACTCACATCCAAATTCCGGTGAGTCTTTTAAATTAAAAACCTTTTTTGAGGTGTTCTAGGAGGGGCTGACAACCCTTTGGACTTGGAAAAACACACCTGTTTATGTATTGCAATTTTAATATGAATGCCAGGTCATAGGTTCAACACCCTCCCAGAATCATTCAAAGAACAAACCGTAGAAAGAACTTCCATTTTTTTATCAGAGTAAAGAATGGACCGTTTTTCCCATGTGCATAAGGAAATTGTACCCAAAGAGACTGAAAAAGGAAATGGTTCCAAATACAGTTGCTAGAACTCACAATACATTTTGAAATTAAAAGGTAGTCCTGGGTAAAGATGTAAATTTCTGATACTTTCTGAGACTCCTCTCTCATGTGTCATGCAGCAATTTTTCTAACATTTACAGCCACCTAAAACAACGGCTGCCCACAAAACAAATGAAAACTTTGAAGCCTAAGACCCACATAATGTATCAATAAATATTAAAATCTTTTCAAATACTGAAGTGTACAGTCATGCCTTACAGACAATAGAAGGCTTCTCATTTCATTGAGAAATACCAAGAGAAACACCTATTTTGTAACCTTTCTGGATTTTCCCTCCCCCAAACCTTCAAGCTTATCCCTCCAATCAAATAATTTGTCCTCCAAATACTTCATATTGCATCCTAGAGATTTAGAAAATAAAACAGGATAAAAATGCCATAAAACTGAGAGATCTTTTAAAAAGTAGCCTTGCACTTCAGATTACAGTAGCACATTGAACCATGACTTGAAAGTGCACACATCACAGTGTCTCCTTCCAATCAGCTGACCCTTGATGCTGTACTCAAAGCATTGAGCTTATGAAAAAAAATGTTAAGGACACAAGAATATTCACCCATTTTCCCCACATATAACCTATGAAATCAGCTTTGAAAATTTTAAAGTTCCAATGGAAACATGTTCCAGAAACATGTAACTCCTTTCCAAACAAGTATAAGAATGATCATGATTTCTGTTGAGAGCTATTATTGCTCAGGCAGTGGTTAGTCTGCCTCGGGATTTCTTTGTTTCTTGTATTTTCGTCTCTATATGGGTTTTAAATAAGACATAAAGAACTCATTGTGAGCTTTTGAGGAAAGGAAGGAAAACAATCAACCAGATATGAAAGCCCTTGATATTAGGAACCACGCAGAGCATGAGGGACGGAGTACAATTCACAGAAGATTGCATGCAAAATACGATACTTAAGTACCACACATGTGACTGACATTTTGTTTTCCAGAGATCATTCCTATTCCTGTGTTACAGAGGTAACAATTACAACTGTTATTCTGATGGTTCACAGTGGCACTTCCCATGTGTATCTGCTACACTTATTTTAAATAGAGCACAAAACTTCAGGAGCCAGGTCTAACTGGATAACCTACAACTCCGTCACAACCTTGTTGCTAACACGGCAAGGCTGTAGTTTGATGAACATTCATTTCAGAGGTAATGCTGGAGTTTCTTTTCAGAGGAAATGCTTTCCTAAGAGCCTTTGTGATAGCAGATACAGTCAAACAGGCTGAGGATCTGTTCTGAACTAAAAATAACTCTCAAAAATCTTGACCAACATCAGTTCCCTGAGGGGGCAGGAAGAAGTATGAGGAACTAATTAAGCACACGAACACAAAAAGAAATAACTCTCAAACCCTGACCAGGATATTTTACTAGTGCCTTCTGAGATTTCCTCTGAAATTGTTCTCCACTTCACTTAGTCTTTTATATTTAAAATTACTTTACTTATTGATCTGAGCCTGATAGTGCTCCTCATATTTCAGAATAGATTTTAAACACAGCCAAGAACATTTTTTTTAACACCAAAAGCAACAAGGTCTAACAAAAGCTGTAGCACCTAAGCACACAAAATCTATTGTCCACTTAGACACTTGTTTACTACCTTTACCAGAAAGTTCTGTCGTACTAAAGAGGAAGAAGGGACTACTGAAAAATATAGGACATTTGTCCATTTACTGTGCAGTTTCCACCAGTCTAGGCTAATAGTAAATAAGATGTAGTCCAGAGGTCATGCTTTAACAGGAAATCTGGGGTTGTACAGACCTTCTCACCACACAGTATCATGGAGTACACAACAGAGGCCTGAAACATTCCCACAAGGGTGCAAAATGACAGCATCATTACAAACTTCTGCTGAATTTCCTTACAGTACTCACACATATTAATCCAAAGGTATGATGCTCAGTGCAGCAATACTGGCTCCAACAGATACAGATGGAAGCAGTTCTAGCACAGAGCAAATTGCTCTGTTTATTGAACTAGCTTGTAATATCCACAAATGATGATGAATGTCAGGCACTATTCACTCATGACAAGATATTATTTCCATCTACTTCTCCTGAGCACTACCGCATTGTAGAAATATTCAGTCAGGATTTATACTTAGGGTGTCAGAGTTGACAACACAGCAGACAAAACTTGTCCATTAAATCTGTCTTACTGAACCTGCACCCTGGCCATACAAACAAACTCTCACTAGTGCTGTAACATTACAGCTTGAATTAGATACACGAAGTAAAGCAGCTTTCAGGGTGCCTGTTCTGTCCCTGGGTCACAGAATGTTTGAAGACAGAAGGAACCTCTAGGCATCATCTGGTCCAACACCCATGTTCAAGCAGGGTCATCTTGATTAAATGACCTTGGAAAAAAAGTGTTTCCTGATGTTCAGGAAGAACCTCCTGTGTTTCAGTTTGTGCCCACAGCCTCTCGTCCTGTCACTGTGCATCACTGAGAAGAGCCTGGCTCCATCTTCTGTGCACCCTTCCTTCAGGTATCAATTACATTGGTAAGATCCCCCTGAGCCTTCTCTTCTCCAGGCTGAACAGTCCTAGCTCTCTCAGTCTTTCCTAATAGGAGAGATACTCCAGTCTCTTAATAACTTTAGTGGCTTTTCATTGGACTCTTTCCAGCATGTCCATACCTCTCCTGTAATGGGAAGCCCAGACCTGGACACAGCACTTCAAGTGTGACCTCACCAATGCCAAGGAGAGGGGAAGGATCACCGCCCTCAGCCTGCAAGCAAGAATCCCCTTAATGCAGTCAGGGATGCCATTAGCCTTTGCCTTCTTTTGGCAAGGGGACAGTGCTGACTCATGTCCAACTTGGTGTCTACCAGTACCCTCAGTGCAGTTCCTACAAAGCTGTTTCCCAGCTAGGCAGCCCCCAGTCTCTACTGGTGCATGGGGTTGTTCCTCCCCAGTTGCAGTACTTTACACTTCTCCTCATTGAACCTCATGAGGTTCCTGTTAGCCCATTTCTCCAGCCTGTTTCTCTAGCCCATTGAGGTCCCTCTGTTTGACAGCACAACCTTCTAATGTATCAGCCACTACTCACAGTTTTGTGTCATCAGCAAACCTGCTGAGGGTACAGTCTGGACCATCATCCTAATCAACAAGGAAGATGTTAAACAGGACCAGAGCCAATATTGACCCCTACGGTACACTGCTTGTTACTGGCCTCCAATTAGACTTTTCACCACTCTTCACCACCCTCTGGGCCTGGCCATTCAGCCAGTTTTCAGTACAGTTCACTGTCTGTTCATCCAGCCTATGCAACAGCTTGTCTCTGAGGATCTTGTGGGAGACAATGTCAAAGGTCTTACCGAAAGTCAGGTAGACAATATAAACTCCTCTACCATCAGCCATCAGGCCAGTCATTTCAGTGCAGAAATGTATCAAGTTGGTCAAGCATGGCTTCCTCTTCGTGAAGCCATGCTGATGGTTCCTGATGATCTTCTTGTCCTTAATGTTCCTAGAAACGGTTTCCAGGATGAGCTGCTCCATCACCTTTCCAGGGATAGAAGGGAGGCTGACTGACCTGTAGGTCCTTGGGTCATCCTCTTGCCCTTCTTGAAAATTAGAGTGATATTTACTTTCTGCCATCTTCAGGCACTTCTCCCAGTCACAATTATTGATAAAAGATTATTGAGAGTGGCCTTGCAATGACATAAGACAACTCTCTCACCATTCATGGGTGCATCCTATCAGTGCTCATGTACTGAGTAAGTCCAGTTTGCTGAAGTGCTGCCTGAACTGATCCTTCTCCATCAAGGGTACATCTTGCTTGCTTTAACCTTTCCCCTTGCTCTCTGGAACCTAGAATACCTGAAGGCCAGCCTTGTTAGTAAAGACTAGGGCAAAGAAGGCATTCAGTAGCTCAGCCTTTTTCATATCCTGTGTGAACGTCCCCACCCCATTCAGCCATGGGCCCACATATACCTTAGTCTTTCCTTTGCCATTCACATATTTACAGAGAACACATATATTTATATATTTCTTGTTACCCTTGACATTCCCAGCCAGTTTCAACTCCAGGTGAGCTTTTGGCTTTCTCAGCCATGCCTTCTTCTGCACGTTTGGACAGTGTCTCATTATTCCTCCCAGGCTACCTCCACCTGCTT
>VZTO01027736.1:0-80222 GCA_013400615.1 Syrrhaptes paradoxus
AATGAAGAGTGACATAAACAAAGAAGTTATTTTTAAAGTATGTTAAAACAAAAAGTTGTTGTGAAGACTTCAGTCTTCAAGAGATCAAGTATTAAAAGTCCACCCAAATTCTGAAACTGCACAAGTTAAAATGTCAGTATGTAGTTTCCTCTCTCCAGGGTTATGAACCCTTTAGGCCAATACCTGGGCTTCCTGTCTCAGACCCTCCCGTATTCACCACCTCAAGTCACAATCCAGAAAACTTTCAGACACCAGACAAGACCACCATCCAAAACTCTACCACAGAAGGTCTTTTTGCCGTCAGTCTCAAAACAGCCATACACATAAAATGTGTGATCCAGTACAAGCCAGAGTGAGTCCATTATTTTGTCCATGGTAATCATTAAACGCAAGCTTTAAGCATGTACGAGTCCACCTAAGGCTTGAAATCTTGTGCAGTCCTTGAACAAAATGAGCCTGATACTCAGATGTAACATTCTTGGAATATTCTAAAAATTAAATACAATTACTCACTCTACTCCAAAACCCTGTTGATTCCATGCTTGGCCATACATTCCATACGATGGTACTTGCCACCCATTAGCCATATATTGCCCGTACTGTTGTGGATTTCCATATACTTGGCTCCATTGCCCCCACTGACTGTAATCCACCTAAGGAGAGAATAATTCATAGCACTTCAGGTTCTAGAGGTGGAATACGTTCCCTTTGTGCCGCCAAAGGCTAAATTTTTGGCTGTATCAATCACAGGGCTAGAACAAGCAATAAAGAGATCAGAAAAATAAATAAGACATCACTGTGACTTAAGTAGATCCTTGTACTGGAAAAGGTATTTTTGTGTGTTTGAAATACCAAAGAGTATTTGGTTGGATAGTCACCTAGTCTGCAGTTAGTGAACTAGCAAGAATCAGAATTACCTCAGAGTTTCTCCCTATCTTGAATTATATCCAGAAGACTGTAACAGATATTCCATCAAAATCACTAGCCCAACTGGATGAACAACTGGAACATAACTGAGACAGAACATGGAATTTCATAAGAACACTACCAAAAAATTTAGCCATTATAACTGGGAAGGCATTATGGATATATACACAATTGCTTTCGTGATACAATGAAAAGGTTGACATGTAGTTACCTGTTGGAAGTTTTTAGTCATATCAGGGGATTCTTTACCCCAATAACATTTAACAACATGTCCTTCAATTGTGGTTCCATTAACTGAAACAATAGCATGTGCTGCGCTTTCATGGGTTGAAAATCTAAAGAACGTAAAGAAAAAAAAAAAGGATGTCATGCTATATTGTACTTTTACCTCATTGTTAAAAAAACAGTGACTCCACACATACAGGAAATTCAGAGAAAAAAGATCTGCTTTCAAAGACACTCATCTTCTCAGGTAAAAAGATTGGTGGCCACTATTAAAAGTTCCAAATTTTTCTATGAACATATGGCTACAGCTTTTAATCTATCAGCAAAAGTTCAATCAAGTGAAATTACAGAAAGATGAAACATTACTACAGGAACAAAATAACAGATTTTATTTTTCTCTGTCCGTACCTGACAAATGAGTAACCTTTTTCTGGGAACACCCTTATTTCCATAATCTGTCCAAATGGTGAAAAAGTCTGTCTCATAAGTTGATCTACAACATAGAATGTTTTTGTATTAGTAACCATGTTGATGTCCAAAAAGCTTCAATAATAAAAAAGCAATAAAACAAATCATACCTGTTAGCCCAGAGGCAATTCCTCCACAGTACACAGTACAATTTTTTGGACTTGACTGATTTACTACATCTTCAAATCTCAATTGTTTTGTATTATCTATAAGAGAGAAGCTTGTTTTTAAGCAGTAGGCTAACAGTACCCCGAGTCCCATATACTTACCTCATACGCAAGTATGAATCATACATTTAACAAACACATTTGATATTTTAGGTTGTAGTGCCACCACAACATTGATACAATATACAAAAAAATCTATTCTTTAAGATCTAGACATCTAATTAAGTGACATGATTTTGGCAACATTATGTTTCATATCTTTATTGAGCAGTGACGTGCAAGAGGGCAAACACAACACAGCATTACATGAAGGTCTTACTTTCTTGTGTACTTTTGGGTGCTGGTGGTTTCCGTGTTGCCCAGTTAGTTCTGATCTGACGGCCTCCCAACCACTGGCCTCCCATGTGTACAATAGCATTTTCTGCATCCTAGAGAGATTAAAATAAGGATTATAACACAACTAAACAACAAGTACGTACAAGTCTACTTCTACGAAAGACTTGGTTGGCAGTTAATTCTGTTGACAAAACCAATAAAAGTACTAAAAAGTATATGTAATTCTAAACTATCACAGCAAGTAGCCAAAAATGACATAGAATAAGGCCCTCACAAGTGATTTAGTAAAACCTTCCTCCCACCCCCATTTTCTACACACAGCTTAGAAGCCAACTGCAATCGCACATATTTTACACAATAAGCTTCTGTATTAGAATATTTGAAGACTGCCCAAAAAAGTACAAAGATTACACAGATGCCAAAAGCAATTACAGAAATAAAACAACTGTAATTTTACTTATATAAAAATAATATTGCTTTGCTAATTGACTGGATTAGAAATACAATACACAAAAGTATATTTAGTAGTGGATGTAAAGTCAGGAAGACATTTTAATCATCAAAATCCCTCACTGGACACTGAAAGATTTCTCAGATGTAACCCAAATAACATTTATACCATGCAGTATTTGTTTGCAAAAGACATTGTATCCTAAGAGCTGAACACGTTTTTTCAGAATCTTAATATGCACTCAACATACTAGGTCAAGTTTAGGTAGAAAAATCCTAAGTTCTGTGAAGGCTGAATGGTAGTTACTAAGAAACTGCTATGCCGAGATAAAAATAGATTGAGCATGGAAGTTTCCTTTTCTTTATTATTTGCACACTCCTCTGTCCCATCCTCTCTTCTGCACTCTGGAGGCATGCATGAGAACTCTGTAGGTTCTCTATTAAAGTCATTCTGAGTCCATGGGCCGGCCATGTGGCTCAACTTTTTATCTTGAGCATGAACTGCAAGACTATATTTTGAGTTCACACTGTAAGCAGAAACATCTAGCAAGCCAGGGGTAAGTTTGCAAACACTTGCAAGAAGCAATTTTTCCCCTAGCCGCTTTGAAAGAAGAGAAGGCAGAGCAAATAGTACATATGTTTGAAATGCTTTTCCAAGGGCACAAGGCTTAAGAAAGAACGCCAAGCACAAGGGACAAATAGAACGCCAAGCACATGGACAAGTTAACTGTGAGCAGCTATCATTGTCCTGCCTTACACTGAAAGCTCCCACCTCTAATAGACTTGTCTGAAACTCAAATCACTCAGGACTTTCATCCTCCCAAGTTCTAATTACAGAGTGCTCATTTGGAAGACAATATATAAACACAAAAAATGAAATTATAAGAGACAACCAGTAAAAGGGGGGAAGAGACAAACAAACAAAACACCAGACAACAAAAAACTTATTCAAGCACCCTCGCTCCCAAAATGTAATAAGTTACAAACTGGGAACATACCCCACTTCCCCAAACCTAGTAAGATGACAGTAAATTCCAAAAAACAGGCCTTAAAACTACCAGCTCAGAACTGTTGTGCCACAACCCTACAGTAGCAGAGGCTGTTTGAATGAACAGCAATCAAGACATGCATTTAGAAGTACTTTTTAGTATTACATTTAGAATTCATCCATTAATTTTGTAGAATGAATATGGATTCTAAATTGGACTTTTTATGGCTCAGTCTTAAAAGAATCCAGTAACTTGCATTCCATGCGACTGTTACATTTCCCCTACAGTCACAGAAACCAAACACAACCATAGGATAAGAGAAGAGGGGTACAAGGAAAATAAGACATCTATTCCTCTTGTCTATTTTAGCTGCAACACAAATTAAGTGGAAAAATACACTTAAATCACAGCGTTCAATTACAATATCTTAGGGCATTTTCAAATCTGAAGAAAATAAATTCCAATTTTTTCTTCTGATTAAGATTCAGCTCCAGCTGTTACAGAGGATACAAAAACAGTCTTGACACGTAGGACTTCCGACCACACACAGAGGCTCATATGCCTAAAATCCTATGTACTCCCTACGCAAAATACTTAAAGAAAAAGGTTTACACAGTTTCCCCATGTTGTCCTAAACATATCTCTAAATACATACAGTGCAATTTTCCAAATAATTTTCATAAATTTCTTATGCTGTCAAACATTTATGTGACTTCCAAATCACCAAGAATTATTTGTTGAGTCAACTGTATTCCTAAAATGGCACGGCATAGCACTATTTTCATCAGTACTACACTGATTAAATTCGACAAATAACATCCTTAATATCTGTATCAGACAGGGATACTCGTCACTTGTCAGAAGCACTTTTACCTAAGCGTACAGAACATTATCCATTAGGTAACACCATCCAACAAAACCAAGAATGTTCAGTTTCACAATACGCATAAGCAAAATGCTTTAGAAGTACAGAATCAACTCTTAGCTGCAGATTAATTACTCAATACAAAGAACCATTTCAGATTTCAAAATGTTCTAACAACTCAAGCAAAGGACCAACCAAGAGCTTTCCCGAGATGCAGAGCTCAAGCAAATAAATCCAGCCATACTTCAGAGTACACCACACTTGGCTGTATTAGGTCCCCAGAAAGACTGAGCTTTGGCATGAACCTAAACCTGGTAAACACCAAACCCTGCTGCGTAGCGTGGCACTGGACTCCTTAGGACTGAGGGCTCCAGGATGTCATTTTGCAGGGGCTTCTACCTTAACATACAAAACTGCGCTGGACCTGGTGCAGGGCCTCAGCTAAGAGACCCAAAGCACTGCTGATTGGAGCAGGCACCCAACTCACTAAGCTGAACACACCGAAACAAGCCTTCCATGTTCAGGAACCTTCTTTCACAATGTTCTCAAATCTTTTTTTCACAATGTTCTCACAGCATCGCTGTAATCTAAACTGTTTCAACCCTTAACCATAAATAATGGAAGATTTTGACTAACGTAAATCTGTCCCATACACGCAAATTTATTTCCCTTGGGAAAGTCTGATACATGGTGAATACATAAACAAGAAGCAAAACCAGAAGTGGAAAAAAGGCAATTATTTTAAATCTACATAGTGATTACTCACCAGTTTGTTATAAAAAGATACAAAACCATAGCCTTTTGACTTTCCAGTTGCCATATCTTTAACTACCCGTGCATCCCTGTGAAAAGAAGCACAGCTATATGAGGGTAATATTAATAACCTGCAAAATAAAAACTAAAAGGAACCACACACACTGTATTGTGAGCATAATTTTTTCTTATAAATTCAGTTAGCCCTAGAACTACAGTCATTCCTGAGCTCTCCCTATCGCTTCTTTACCTGTTAGAAAAAAGCAGTAGGACAAAAAAAATAACATGTAATAAACATGCAACCTATCCACATAACCTATACTTGCTAAAACTAGAATGCTCAAATTTGAAGTATAAGAGAAACAAAGTTTCCTTTTCTAATATTCTATTGGCTAGGGTCCTCTAAGGTTTACTGTTCTATAAATTACTGTAACAATTCTATCTAATTTACCATGCATTTTCTAAATAGTTAAATGTCTTCTGCCTAGTGATACAAAATATATGAAATATTAAAAAATCGAAAAAGAGAAAAAAATAGGAATTAAAAGGCATACATGGCCTGTTAACAGATTTCTTTATTTTTCTTGGTCAATTCTCTACCATCATTTTGGAGTTTGGGTAGCTGTAAATTTTGAAAAATTGACATTTTCAGAAATTTAAGAAAGGAGAATAAAACTAACAACAATGCTAAGCACACCAGTACGAAAACAACAAATTTACACAGAAATTTTAGTGAGTAAGTTAAAATGATTGGAAATATAGAACTGCACTGAATATAGAATGTTAAAATGTAAATACTAAAATATGTATATATAAATAATGTATAATAAGAATAAATAGAAATGAGAAAAAATCTACAACTGAGTTCCAGTGTGCACAGTTCCTTGCAGTTAGCCTTCAAGATCCTGTCCATTCTTATGAGCAATTCTGCAAAATAACCAGAATGCTATTACTTTTAATTGTGACTTGGACTTTAGAAAAACTGCAGGTCTCAGGTATAAATATAGATTGAGAAACAGAAACCTGAATTATTCTCTTTAAATCGATTTTTAAACAGTTATTACTTACCACATTAAGAGACAAAAAGCAAAGTAAACAAAATAGCAGAGGTAAGAAATAAGATTTATGATTCATTTAAAAATATGCGTACAGAACAAGAGAAAAATAGGAATATATTTCTAAGAATAAAATTCTTATAAAGTAGTACAAAAACGTTCATGTGCAACTTCGAAAGATTTTTATAAACTGATAGAAGTTTAACAGATTTTTTTTGTAGCAGTACTCTTAAGGACACACATACTTTAGCAGCACTCAAAGATGCTTGTAATGTTAAGTATGTCCAATTAAAACAGCAGGTGATGTGGTATCACCTGAATGATCTATTAGAAGTTTAAAGAAACATCTTAACTGGCGGAATTGTGCACATATTGTAAATCCACCATTCTTTCATTCATATATTGTAATCTTAATTCATCCCATTATCATCTAAGAAAGTAGATTTCATTCTCATAAATATAAGCTTTTTTCAAAATGTTCACAAGTTATTCAACTAGCTTCTTCATAAAATCATATTCTAATTGCCCAGTTTTCTGTACTGCCTGTAAAATGCAGTATGAATGCATACGAAATACACCCAGGATGCAACATATACCACTTGTCACTATTCTGTACACATTCTAAACAACAAAAAGTCACACTTTGGAACAGTAATTAAATTTTAAGAAAAAGTTGAAGGACATTAGCATATAAATTTGGTTAAAAGCACATTGCTTTCAGCAAAACCAGCGCACAATTACATTACTGTATTTACAATCATGAGAGATACCGAGATGAAACAACCACCCCTCCCTACTGCCCACCCAACATAAGGAAATCAACATCAGAAAAATTATCTAAAAAGACAAGAAATAACATTTCAACTCAGAAACAAATTTTCACTGTAATTTTTTTCTAACCGATATTGGAAATGTTTATCATGATACTTACGATATTTTACCAAAAGGAGCAAATGCTGACTTGATGTCTTCTGTTGTTATTTCTGGACTTAAATCCCCAACGAACACATGGAAGTGATCTGAAAATAAATAATTTACTAATCAAATATTTAACTGCTATCTAAAATTTCAACTCCTGAGAAAGTGATGCTCTGCACACAGCACTGGGAATCAGGAACGCCCAGGATTCCATTTGATGAGCAGCAGCAATTTTATCTGTCCACTCCAGTTTCCCCAGTTGTAAAGCAGAAACAGAAGAATTAGTTTGCAAAATTCTATTAAACACAAGATGGGAAGGAGAAAAGTTATGTTTCAATGCATTTATGACAAATTATTACCACTTTCTGAAGCATTTGTGTAGAAGTGATACTGTGGCATTACTTTACTTACTGGATGTATCTTTTTTCTGGCTACTTGGTGTTGTTGCCCAGTTTACTTTGACCTCCTGAAAATAAGTACAAGACTTGGTATAAATTCACAAAAATTCTTACATTTTACAAGTTCATTCAAGGGTGAGTTACAACTTTCAATGTTTACAAATCATCATTCAATATAAAACTCTGTAGGAATTGGAACATCACAGAGAATACATTTCCTAAACAAGACTGACTTCTTTAAAATCAGTATTTTTAAAATACCATTCTAACAATATTTAACCGTGGTAAACATCTTCAAGAAAATCAACGTCCCATGGTTTTATTAATATTTTTTTACACAAACCTACTTTCCTTAAATCTAAGATTACAATGAAAGTAACTTACCTTTCCCAAAATTTTTCTCCCATTCATAGCAGCTAATGCAGCAGCTGCATCTCTGTGTTCATAAAATTCCACAAAGCAATAAGGGTCATTGCTTGTATGCTGCAAAACAGAAAATCCAACAGAAGAGTTGACCCTTCTGCTATCGGGTTGCTGAGAAGAAAATCCAGGAAAATATATTACTTATAGCTAGAAACTTTAAGAATTATTTGCATTAGATTTATGAAAAAGCCTTTGACATTACACTTAAATGCAAGAATTATTGGGATGGACGACTTCTTAAAGGTCTAGCAATTTCTGAAGTATAGTTTACTTTCTATGAGGGCTCAGTATTTTAGTATTTTAAATAATCCAGCTACCAGAAAAGTGATCAGCAGACTAGATGGAGAGGGGGGGAAAAAAAGGGGAAGAACGGAGAGAAGAACAGAAATGGTGTTCTGCCTCATATACATGCTCAAAGCTTGAAAGGTTTGCTCCCCAAATAAATTTTCACCTATTTTCTCTCTCCTCCTACTGAAGAAGTTTTTCCTTTTATTTACTTGAAAATCACTAGCAGACAGTAACCTAGGAGCTGCATATTCTCAATCTCAAGAGAAAAATGTTATACCCAGCATCTGGGAAATATCCCTTTAAAAGGAATCAAAATAGTTTGACTGGCGGGAAAGATACTAATCAACTGACTGTTACTCTGTTAAATCTTGAGTATAACCCAACTTTTGTAGAATGGCCTATCAAGTCACCCTTAAAAATACTAACAAAGCACACTGAAGTATTAAATGCACCAGAGTATTGAGTGCAAAGAATGTAAAAGTTTTCTGAAAAGTTGATCAAGTGGAAATGGTTATTAGAATGCTAACTTTAACACTGGATGTTATGTCTAAAAGATGTTGAGTACAAAAACGAGAGCCTTACACCAAAATATCTCAACTTACTACCCTGCATGTACATGGACCAAAAGACAATAAACACCAATACTAAACTAAACAAATTATTTCTTGCATGGACAGGAGAGGGTCTAGCATGTAAAGAAACTGGTCTGGCATCAGTATTCTTCCATATCAACCTCCCCCAGTATCAGATAGAGCATAGCTCTAACACCAGGTAAGAACAGAGTAAACTTTACCAGTTTTACTATTTAACTTCTGATAATTCTTGTATGCCTGTATGGACAGAGAAATTCTAATTCTGCCCCATAGAACTGGACTGGACATTTTCAAACATAGTTCTGTCTACACCTGAACAAGAGAAGCTATTAAGATCTAATAGCTGAACTGATCACAAGGCCTTTATATACCTAAAATGATCAAGTAATCTGAAGTCACCCTTCTAAACACCATCAGTACTGGGTGTCTCTAACTGATGCAAAATGAACAGAAGAGAGAAAAATATACCTGATATTATTATAATAATAAAAAGAAGCTTATGTTCCAAGAGCCATTAAGTGCTCCAAAAGCACACTCACCCCAGATGCCCCGAAACAGTAATCCTTAATTCACCTCTCTTCCCATAGTACTTTCTTGCTGCAATGAAAATAAGATTTGGGAAACCCATTTAAGGCCTTAACAGATTTAGTGCATTTTGTACTTCAACCGAAGTACAATTTTACTTTCAGATTGTGGGATGGTCTTATTTCACACTAAGAACTTGTCTGGACACAAGAAGAGCCTCTTTCGCAGATGCCCAGAACTTCAGGTGTTCAAGATACCTGTAAATGCTAGTCACACCACCCCAAGTATTATATGTCCCCAAAATAAACACCTGAAATCTCTAAACACTTGATGTGTTCATGTCACATGGTCTACAAATGAGAAAGAGTGAGCAAACAGTTGATAAACCTGCCTAAAGAAAAAAAATAAAAAAAACCACAAAAGGAAAGCATTCAGGTATAAACTTGACTGATGGGGTTAACAACAATGAACAGGCAAGAACTACCTACAGGTAACTTAGGGCCTATGGAAAGTTCACAAGACACTGACTAAAAGGATGGACAATACAGACAGATACTTTGACGGTTAAAAGCGCTGCAGCTGCAGGCCAGTTTCAGTCTAGAAGCCAACCTGCACTTGCTGACTGCCTGGTGACAGGTGCTAAGGTCAGCCAAGTGCGTTCACCTCCCTACGACTGAATATAGCTGCAAGTAGCTTTTTGTTTATCCACTTATTTCATAAAGATGTCTCCCTTGTTATTTCTATGGTTATGTAAAATCTTAAAACCACAAATCAGGGTAAAATGGAATTTCTCAACTAGTTCTCAAGAAATCAAACTGATGCAACATTCAATTAGCCAAAGGCTGGAAGAGCAGTACCTTACTTCTAAAGAGCATATGACAACCAAAACTGTTTCTTCAGAGAAAAACTTACAAATGTACTCTGTTATCCTTCTGTTTAGTTATCTTCCTCCAATAAGCTTAGAAAAAATGTTGCAGAGTTCTTCACTAAAAAGTTTTAATAAAGTGCCACATGGGAAAGTACTAGTTAAGACAAAGATGAGAGTGACTAAACAAACATCACGTAGATAACAAGCAGCTAAAAACCAAAAAAGCAGTGTGTCATGTTGAAAGGAAAAGAAGATCACAGAGGAATTACTAGTAGTGTTCCTAAAGAAGCCTGGTCACAAGACTTGTCTTTTAATACTTTAATTAACAAGCTTGACAAAAAAATAATGTGACTGTACTCAGGAAATCTGTAATTACTAGTTAGGATGAACCATAACAAGCAGTAAAAGAAGAGCATACAGGAAAACGGAGTTGAAGAAACAAAGACTAAACCTAGCAAAAGGTCTGATTAGTCCCTGCCTGTTCGAAGTTTATCAGTTATAAATGCAGAAGGAAAAATGTAAGGGAGTGACAAGTTGCCTAGCATGTGTCAACAAGATCAGAGGAATGGCTAACAACCCTAAACATATCAGAATATTTACAACGGAGAGAAGAAAATATTAATACTTACCAACAGTTTGTACAAAAGACCTTATCTGGAATACTATGGAAATTCTGTTACTTTGTTTCAACAACAAAAAATATAAGAACAGACACGCGCAGACAAGAGCTATACGCACTGGCCCAGAAGGGGCTCAGGAAGAGCAAAACTTATTTTGAAGGATTTTTTTCCTTTTCATCCACAGTGAAGCAGGATTTATTCAAGAGGGAGAAGAATTACTGAGGCTCACATTCAGATAACGTGAAAAATGTACAAAATAGCCATGAATAGCACTTGAAACAATAAGGCTTCTGATCATCTGAACAACATGGTTCTGAAAAGAGCGGGTAATAATCCTCTCAATAAAGTGGAATCTCATCAGCTGGTAAAAGTTATGTCAGGGCTACAGGCAAAAGTACAGGACCATACACAATAACAAGTCCCTTCTGCAAAAAGTTACCCCAAAAGCCACACACAACCTAAAAAACCACACTGCCAGTAATGTGAAAAGAAGCCCCCAACTCCATTTATTTTCCAGAACTTTAAGTTACATTGTATTTTCTACCCCCCCGGAAGTGGAAAGCCTTACCTCTGTTATCATTTTACAGCTTTTGCATGGTCCAATCTGGCTGAATAGCTGAAGTATAAGAACTTCAGTCACATCTCTGGAGAGGTTTCCTACATAGCTACAGAAGGAAATTAAAAAAAAAAAAAAATCAACAATTTAAACCAGAAACTTTCATCTTTTCAAATATAATTATGACTTTAAAATCTGAAATTACTATGAAAAATCTTCCTTTAAATACCCCAGGTATTATACACATTATTTACAAATTCTTTCATTACCTAGTTTTAATGCAACATTCACGTGGTTTCTAAATTATTAAGTTGGCCACACAACTGAGAACATGAAGCTTGATACAGACGTAATACTGGACACTGATATCTAGTGGCAATCACTTCTTTGGCAGAGAAATGTCAAAAGCAGGAAGAATATTGCTCAAGAATGTTGGGCAGAACAATCAATCAACGGGACAAAGATTTTTTTAAGTTTTGCTTCTCACTGAGCATCTAATTAAGACTACTTCTGAGTTTGGGTACGAACCCACACCTAACTCCTCTTAGTTCAGCAGTAGCTATCAAACATAAATCGTGCTGCCTTGCAAGCAACGAACTCAACCAGCCCACACACCAATAGGCAAGGCAATTTATGCAGCACTATGGCATAGGAATGCTCCGCACAGCATCTCTCAACAGCTACCACCTCTGTTAAAACTTCCCAAAATTTTGCCAGTGTTATTTTACTATCACCCATACTGATTCTTTTTATTTATAGAACCTTTGAAATAATTCCAAGTTTTAAAATACCTGTCAAGTTTAGACAGTCCTAGATTTACCCAGATAGCCAGAAATCCAATAGCAGAGTTTTAGAACTACTTCTAGATCTGTGCTACATTTTACACTCACAAAAAAGTAAAACCAGGTCAGAGAGATGTCTGAGAAAGTCATGCATGCGCAACAAATTCTTAAAAAAAAAAGTTACTAATTTCTAATCAAACTGTAAACAAAGTGATCAGTTAAGAGAAAGGCTTGTCACAGCAACATAACTCAAAAGTCATTAGCACAGGGACATTCATGATCTTTAAAGGTAAGCCTGTCAAGATAAAGTATGCAAATACAATTAATAATGCCAGCAGAACTTCTGTGATTTAGCTGTTGAAATGATATACACTTTATTTATTTAATTCTGATCTATTACTGAATGTCATAATGCAGTAAACTAAAGTCAGTCTGAGCTGTTAATGCACTTCAGTGAAGATAAACACGAACCAGCATTTCTTAGTCTACGCATAAGCCAAATTCTTTCGAGTACAGCAATTTAAGTACACAGTTTTGCTTAACAGGCATCCCTTTAAAAAGTGTGAAAAGCAATTTCTGTGTTTGACACATGGACTTTCATCTAGCCTCAGCAAAATTAAAATTGAACTATCTGTTTTCATCTGAACACTACACAGTGATACCAACAGATTTTTGTTTACATTTCTATTCTTTCAACAACTATAAAACAATTCTGCAATCTCTCAGTCAGGACTTAAATGCTACACAAGGTCCAGTGTGAGTTTTTTGTGTATCACATCACATGAATATAGAAACATCCATTAAAAAGCTTTCATGTGTTCATTACCTTCTTACTAAATCTATGAATTAACAGAGGTCATTAATAGAAGGTACACTTGCAGCCTGTATTGTTATGAAACTTTTCAGTGAAGAAGTTAAAAACTGCAAAATTATTCTGTAAGACCCAATATAGAACAAACTGACTATCTCATTGACTTTTCAACTCTCTATTCTGAAAACTTATCAGTTAAACATTTATCCATACCTTCTTTCTGAAACCTTAACTAAATTTTTGTTAATCATTCACCAAGATTAAACTGTAAAGCACCAATAGTTTTAAATGGAGATAGTAATTTTTGCAGATAGTAATAAAATCAGACTGAAAATACAATTACAAGTAGGAATTCCTACATAGTGTCAGTACTGCTACGAAATTATTACTAGTATACTTTTTTCTTTGTATCTTGTAGAACAGTATTAGTTAACAACATGCCTCAACAGCATACTGATATAGGCACCTGTATGGTAGCACTAACACGAAATTAAATATCATGAAGTCCTAATAACATTATTTCTACTGCAAAATCAGATACAATAAGGAGTATAATTAACACTACAGAAAACACAAAATCTCAGCCTATTCTTCTGCATAATATTAATATGGGTTTTGGAAATGCAAGAATTGTGAAAAGCAAACTGAAAAATTCCTCTTGGTCAGAAAAAAGAAAAAAAAAATGGCCAGGAAAAGCCATTCCTTAGAAATCTATTCAATGAATGTAAGATAAACTACACTAACGGATAGAAGATACACTAGGTGGTTTTCCCATACCACTATGTCTTCACCAAGATAGCTGTGAGTGAGAATGTTGCATAATAAACTTGAGCTATGCAACAGGTTGACTCTTCATAAAAATCTTCAGTATAATTCTGGACCACCTGATTGCTAGATTCGAATGGGATGTAAAGTCCTAATGGTCCATTAATTCTCTAAATGTGGATGATAAATACTGACTTGATGTTTATAGTCAGAAGGCTTTAATACCTTTCACAAGTTGCTAACCCTCTGAAACTTGAATACACACGTTGAGAACACTTCACCATAAAAGGATCATGTAACAAGGACAACATCCACAGAGACCGAAATCTCTTGAACTGTATGTAACATATGGGAATACAAACCTCCACAAATTTGAAACAAGACACTAAAAAAATAAGACTCGATGGTTACTTTCATGTCTTTAAGTAAGGTTTACCTCCTTCAGTACAGTTAAAGATTACTTTAAAAACCCATATATGTAAACATCTTCAGTGTACAGTGCTTGAATACTACATAACTAAGGCAAGAAATATACTCAACACATTAGGAACAGAAACCTTACCTTTCTGGAAACACAAAACCTTCCTCAGCTGATGCTAATCACCAGGCACACATGCCCAACCTACTGATGCACCCAGTTTCCCCCCTTCTACCTCAATTTATACACAATATAACATAACATAGTATTTTCTATTCTACTTCATGAAATCAAAATAAGTAGAAGCACACCTAAAGAAAACATACAGCTTTTAACATGCTATTGCATGGTATTTTGATTTTTTGTTTTGTTACATTCTAGAGGATATATTATTCAAACTTTCAAAAAAATTATAAAACCCAATAGAGAAGAAACACTTACTATACTTTTATAGGCTGTTGTCTTGGTTAATGTGACAGGGCAGCAAAAGTTGTGGCTTTTTGCATACAGGCAATAGTGTTTGTTCCCTTCTGCAAGTTTGAAGCACTTAAAATACCAATTAATAAGCACATAAAAAAACCCAAACCATATATATATCTCCCGACATAAAATTCAATATATTACACTTCTTAATGTTGCTGACAACACAAAGAATAAAAAACTGTATTTGAAATTCAGAGATCTTGTAAAATTATCTAAAGAATACAAGAAGCACATATCAGAATGTAATGAGTTTCAGAATTAAACTCGTTGGCTTGAACAGAAAAATCCTTTTTGTGAAGATAAGCAGGTTTTTATTGCTTCCTAGAGAGGTAGGGAAGAAAGGGACATCTGCAGCTACCACTTCTAGGTCCACGAAACTCCCCTACACACCACTTGGGGGGAAGATAGTAAATATGTTTCCACACTCACACAGATAACATGTAAGAAATGGCAGATTCCACACTTAAAAGAAGAAAGTATGATAAGCAATACAGTAACTGATGGGGTGGGAAGACCATAGAAATTCTAGTAGCATCTCTGCCTAGTGCTAGTGAGCTACTGGAAATAAAAATGATACCATGAAAAATCCACTCTGTAGACTCCACTAGCAGAAAACATTCCTCTACAAGAGAACTGAACCAAAAGGAAGAGGAGTGAATCCAGCTCATCGTTCACTCCTGAAGCCTTGATTCTGCACCCCATCCAAATTCCATGACAATTAGAATATACCATGGCAAGGCTAATGATATAACACCTTGTAGGTACTCAGTGACTGCTCATGAAGTTTGTCCTGAAGCCATTAAGAGGAAGAACATACAAATTTTGAAATTTTCTTCTGGTTATCAGCAACAGCTGATAACATTAGCAACACATTAGGTTTCTGATATCTTAGTTTCCACTTTAAAGTAGAGAAATGACTTTGATGTAGCTTGTGATCGAGGGAGATCTGACAGTATGCACAGAAAACAGAGTTTCAAGTGTTCTATAAAAAAAAAAAAATCAGAAGCCCACAGCTCATTTTAGGAACAGCTAAAAAATTACACATTGTAGATTTTCTATATCACATCTGAATTCATGGGTATGACAAATCCTACAGAAAAGCCCCCCTTTCTCAGGTTATCTTCAAATTGTTTAGAGCAGTAAGGAAAACTTTTTGGCAGAAAATACTGAACATTACTCTTCACATTTCTATGAAGGTCTACTAGTTACAAAATGTGAGAAATAAAAATGCCAATGTGTCTATTTTCTGTATTAAGTCTCAAAAAATAGTTGGAATTCTTAAAGGTTAATGACTGAAAACAACACAACAGCCCTGTAAGTACTGCAAATGGAAACAATTATTATTCCTGATATTAAAGATGGGCATAAAAGTTAGGTGAGCAGTGGTTAGGTGAGTTTTTCTTTTTATAATAAAAAAAAGTTGCTTGCAAGTGTTAAAAAAGAAAACTTCTTGCTAACCCACAGGTTTAGTTTTTCTTTCCTGAAGGAATAAATGAAATACCAAATACATTCATAAAGTACCACTTAAACTACCAACGGAGTGCCTATGCAGACGGTAAAATAGCTACAGAAACAATTTGCTCTTAGCTTACTTCTCCCCCTCCAGTGAAAACAAACAAACAAAACCAAGGAGTTAAACTAACAATATTATTAGTTGTTTCTGAGGGCTAAGCAGTTTTATTTAGATGAGAGATAACAACTGCTCTACATAAAAAGTATTACCCAGGACCATAACCTTTAAAATATAACTTGCAATTCTAATGTTAAAGATATTTCAGCTAAAAGTAGGGACAAGAGGGAGATGTAAGAAATGCTGCAGTGGAATTTTTGCGTTTAATGAAAAAAGCCCTGAAATAATTACAGGAAAGTAACCCTACATGACTGCGCTAACTACAAAACTACTAGGAAATTAATGTCTATGCCATTTCTTAGTTTGACAAATTAAACAGAAAGTCACATGTGTGCAATAAAGCATCTTGGGCAGCTGTAGAGATGCTATTTCAGACATCTTAGCACAAGTGTAATTTTTTTCCTTGTCAATGACTATGGTCGTCGATGGATGTGTTAGTTAAGAAGAGCCCACTCTCAGTGTAGTACCAAAAATGTTAGCAGTAAAGGAACATTTTTAAAAGTTAGTCCAGATACAGCACACACACAAAAAAAGAGGAGCCAAACAGAAATAGAGGAATCCTGAAAACAAAACTGAGTAAAACACTGGGTAACTTTGCCCTTTTCCCTCCTCTCATTCTAAAGCAACACTCTGAAAACTACATCTACTATCAGGGCCAAGCAAACTCACACCATCTGGGTGGTCAACGCAGAAAGCATTTAAGATATGCTTATTTACTCTATGTATCTCAGGGAGCAAGGATTAAGTAAGTACATGCACTACACCACAAACAAGTTAAAGGAACTTTTGCAGACACAGGAAGGAGAAAAAAACACAAATTGCCTTCAAAAGCCTTAAATGCCAAGTCATCATTTTGGTAGTGGAAACAAAATTCAGATATATTTCACTCTGTTTTAGTTGTTTCGTTTTTTTTAAAGTGGCCTTCAAACCAAATTTTCTTTGAAAGCCTTCCTGAAGGCTACTGTCCCCCCCCCCAAAAAAAACCAAAAAAAAAACCAAAAAAACAAACACAAAACAGACAAAAGATTTAATTTGCACTGTCTTGAGTTGTGTTTCTCCTAAGGGCGGCCTGAACGTTGTACTGTTGAGACTGACTTTCTCATACAGACAGCCCGAACACTGGACTGTTCATACAGCACGTAACACCCTCTGGCAACTGGAAATCTATGAACTATTCAAAATAATCAACAGCAGAACGATGGGCTCCCCAGTGCCTAGCCATACATACTAGCCCCTCTCATGTAAGTTAACAAGACAAAGAAAACCCACCAAAATCATACCTGCAAAGCCGAAAAGAACTAAACACCAACTAAAAAAAAAGCTCAAATTTATATTTTTAAACAGAAAACAGATGACAGCCACCAACTGACTGAACACTGCCTAGAGACACTGCCAACACAGAGTTATTCCTTTCACCAGGGCCCAGGAGACTGTTCCTGAACCACACTGTAAAACACTGGAGGGAAAAGCAATTTTTCCTATTCTGCCCGCTATAGAGAGCCTCGTTTTACGCCGTTCCCCATCCCGCCCACCGCAGGCAGAACACAAAGAACTTTCCCCAACGCCGGGACCGCTGTGAGGGGACCCCAGGGGAGCCCCCCGACCCGTTCCTCCGGCCAAGGCTGGCTCCCGCAGGCCGGGCAGCGGGGCTCCCCCGGGGCACTGGCTACAGACCGCATTAAACCACGAGTCCCCTTGCCGCCACCACGGCGACAGCTCCGGTTTCCCCCGTTTTGCCCCCGAACCGGTGCAGAGCCAAGGCTGCACTCTCCCCGGCCGCGCCGCCCGGCCTCCGCTCCTCAGCCCGACACCCGCTCCCGCTGCCCACGGCCCGCTCCGGACCCCGCTCCCCGACCCTCCCTCACATGTTCTCTCCTCAAGCACCCTCCGCCCCGGGACCCCCGCGCCCTCCGCGCTCCCCGGCCCCACTCCACGCACCCGCCCGGCCCGCGCCTCCCCACCCCCACCGCGGCCCGGCCACGCACGCCTCCAGGAGCGCATCCCCCGACCCGCCTCGCCCCGCCGCCGACCCGGCCCTCTCCGCCCCTCTCCTCTCATGGCCCGCTGGGGATCACTCCCCACCCTCCGGTGCCCCCCACCCCTCCCGGCCCCGCGGTTCCCCCGCGGTCCCCTCCCCACTCACAGGGTCCTGGGCTGCCCGTCGTCTTCCATAATGGTGGGCGAGCGCCGCGCTCAGCTGCACCCGGGGGCAGCGCCGGAGGGGGGCTCCGCCGCGCAGGGAGGCGAAGGGAAGGTGAGGGTGAGGGCCCCGGCTCCCCCCGCTCCGTCTCGCCCCCTCGCCAGGTCCCGACACCGCAGTCCGAACAGGAGACGGGAAGAAACACCACAAAATGGCCGCCGCCACCAGACACTCAGGAAGCCGCGCTCTGCGCAGCCGTGCCCCGCCAGCCCGCTCCCTCTCAGACCGGATTCTCCTTCCCGGTCCCCGCCGCCGCGCCGCGGAGCTCGCTGGGGATTGTAGGCACTGAAGGGGAGAGCGCGGGGGGAAGGCGAACGGGGTCCACCGAGCTTCTGGGTGTTGTAGTGCTCCGGCCGCCCACAGCCCTAGTGTGAGGCCGGGAGAGAACTACAGTTCCCAGCATGCCTGGCGGTAGTGGAGCGGCGGGCGGCGTGGCTGCCTGCGTCCCTGCCCGCCGCGGGGAGCGCGCCCGGGCGGCGCGGATTGGCCGGGAGCAGCCCGGGAAGATTCGCTTCTCTGCGCCAGCGCCGGGGCCGACCGGGGCTGGGCCCAGGCCCAGGCTCTGTCCAAGCCCCAGGCCCAGGCTCTGTCCAAGCCCCAGGCCCAGGCTCTGTCCAAGCCCCAGGCCCAGGCTCTGTCCAAGCCCCAGGCCCAGGCTTTCGGGAGTACCTGGGGAAAGCCCGTGTTGAATGACAGTCCCCAGGGTTTTCTGTCTGGTGGGGGACTGACTGCGCTGAAGTGTGGCAGTGGTGGGTGCGTAGATGAGGAATAAAGCAATCCGATACAGCTCAGGGGGCTCAGCCTCTAAACAGTTACTATGTGCGTGCCTGAGGGGAGTCGGATTTATACCATGATGTGTTACTGTGTGTCACACAAGCAAAGGTCGTGATCTTACATGCTGTCCACAGACACTGCCAGTAACACATCTGACTGCCTTCAGAAACCCCGGTGTAAGTACGGTATCCATTATAAAGATGGCTCTTACGAGACATGCAATGATTAAGGGGCTCACCAAGGGCAGAGACCATGGGGAAAGCGGCCTGTCTGTCTCGTTTTGCTCCGTATACACCATAACATGTCCTATAGGAACCATACTGTAGGGCACAATTTCTCAGTGCCGTCACCAGGACCATGAAACCAACCTCTTTCATAGGCACGGAGGAAATTGCCATTAATTAGTGCTTAGAACGCCAAGCAGAGCTGGTATCACAAAGCAGAACTTGGTGCCAGCTGTGGAAACTAGGGACACATGACAACGGAGCAGTGACAACGTCTCAGAGTAGTTTTGAAGGAAAGCCTTGTGTGTTATCATCCTTCATCAGCAAGTTCAGCAGAGGCATCAAGCAATGGTCTTGGGAAACTCTTCTCCTAGAAGTGCTCTTTTTTACATCAGACATAAAAATCCTTGCTAATGTCATTAAACTGTTCTTGCTACAAAAAAAAAAAAAAGGCTTACTAGAAGACTTTTTGCGGTAACTTATTTTTCTTTAGGTAGTGAGAAGTTAAGTTAGGAATTGTCAGTGAGGAAATGGGTGAGAATAGCTCTGCATTGACGCAGTACGAGTGTCCTCGCATGCAGCTACTGCAGAATAATCACTCTTCTGGATGGAATTCAATTTGTATATATATTGAATATTCAAGTACTCTTAAACACTTTCCCTCATACAAAATAGTACCATCATGAAGAGAACTGCCTATATACTTATCAAACTAGATATTTTCGTGCCTGCTGCTCACACAGTACTGTTTTCCTATCTTTAACTTAAACATGCAAGACTGTTGCCAGGCATGTATTTCTGGAAGAAGCTATTTTAGCTCAGAGACGCAGATACAGGTTTAAGTAACTTTTAAAAAATGTCTTAAAAGCACACAAGGTTGAATACATAAGGAATTACTGGAGTACTCTAATCATGGATTTTGAGCAGCCAAAGATGTGCACATAAAGAATCTGCGCATCCAGCAGGGATCAAACACTTTAGCGTCAGATACTGACACTGGCAACAGCAGTGGAAAGAGGCACAAACAACAGGCAGAGAGGTGGTGGGTACCGGTGGTGGGGGCAAACGCCAGCTCCATATCGCTTTGAAGCAGCCTACAGAGTGTCCTGCATGTGCCCGAGTCTGAGACCTGATATAAAACACGTATTTCTATAGCATGGACAAAACTGTCTCCTGATGCAAACCATCTGCGTGGCATTCAGAAGTGCTTGCACGGGGAGCTGCAAATTAACCAACAGCGCAGCAGGAGCTGGCACTGCTCTGCAGGTCCTGTAAAATCTGCCGCTGGAGCTGTGTGATCCATACCTGGCAGACTGGCCATTTGGGGCAACATATGTGGATTAGCAATTTCTCCTGGTAAAGTCTGTGGGCTAAAATGTGAATGAAGCTACCATACTAGTTTATTAAATAATTAAAGAAAGATAAGAAATAATTAGTTGATAAATAAACAGACATTTTAATTCCATATCCTGCTCACAGAAGGGACACTTGACTTACAGCAGCAATGTAAAAGAGTTATCTTCTCTTTCAGTAACACGTAGTTTTGTAAGGATTATGTTACCAAAATATTCTAAATATTCTGCCACATGCAAAATGATCAGCTATCTCCAAACCACAATCAAAACAGCACTAAATATTATTCCCCTCTTCCCTTAAAAAGACTTTGCACTAGAGCTTTAGTACAGTTTCACACAAACCGTCCTCATTTTTTTTCCTTGTTTTTGATGCTTTTTTTTTTCCCCCCCAGCACTGCCTGGGAAACTTTTTAAAAAGTAGAAAGTGAGAAAGCTCAAGTCAGAAGATACCCATGTCTGGATATATATTTTTATATATATATCTCTCCCCAGATCAATAAGGGAAAACATTTATTTCACATGTTTGGTTATTTGGCCTATAGCAGTAAATCCCAGGCATTCTCTGGGTGTTATGTTTGCAGTGTTTATAGCTACAAGAGATGATGCAGCGTGACAGACGCGGTGCTGTGAGACAGAAATGGTGTTACGGTGCCCGTTACTGACTAGCATCAATAACGTGCATCACTCTCAAAACTGCCAAGGCCCTGACAGAACAAGTATTTTTTTGAATGCAGCAAGATTATTTTTTTTTAAACGCAGGAATAATTATTTCCTGGGTTCAAGCTTCTTAGATCGTATTGATTAAAATTTACAGCACTGGTGATGCTATTTTATTTCACTGGTAATTTGAGAATGTAGGAGCAGTATGAACAGATAATGTGTGCCAAACAACTCCAAAAATGAATAACTACAAAAAACGCTTAAGAAGTTTCTTAAATCACATCATTCTTTTCCATCCATGAAACCAAAGAGGTCTGTGGTAGGAACACAGCATTCGTTCCTTACACCAGGCCAAGGTGTTGCAGAAAACCTTCGCCAAAGCTGAGGACAAGGTCAAAGAAATGGCTGGACAATTTCCTAGGAAATGGAACAACAGTTGGCACAAAAATTGTCTTCTTGACATGAGTTTAAAAAGCAACTAAGGTTTGTTTCAGCTTCAGAGATATGTAAGGTCCCTGCAGCTTGTAGACAAGAAGTCTGTGTAGCGCTAGACTTAATTACACCAACATCCAAAGAGTGAAGCACTTTATAAAGCAATTATACAATGACTTAGAAACCTTCTCAAAGTATGTACTGAAAGCTAAGTTTTTCTACTAGGTTTGAAGGCTGACAGATTTGCAGTATTCAAAGTGTTGGATAGCAGTGTTCCCAGAAGAACTTCTCTGGAAACACCGCTATGCAATGATGTTTTCCCATTAACAAGTATCTTTTTGAGAGCTGTTAATTAGAATGTCTTAATCTGTTTGATATGTACCTTGATGCCTTTCTATAGCTCTAATTTGCTGAACAGAATGTCATTTAGTGCTATGGAAAGACAGTAATTCATTAAGTACAACGGCCCATTTTATGTCTGCAGATATTTTTATCAACCGAAGCAGCAATCTCCTAAAAAAATGCCTTAAGGACTATTGATTAGCCTTATGTTCCATGTAACCACTTCTCCAGCACTGAATCCTAAATTAACTTTATTAATCTATGTAGAGCCAGTTAAAATTACATGACCCATCTTTTTTTTCTTTCTTTCTTTCTTGAATTTTGGCACAATATTTGTGTTTAATCCACTTTCTGGAATTTCCTGACTATTCCAGAATTCATTATGAATATTAGTGGGATAAGAAACTTCAGCCCATTTCTTGAAAATCCTTGTGTACAAATTGTTCAGGCTGACTGATTTGAAAATGTTTGTTTCTAATCAATATCCCACTTGTCCAACAGATTGCAAATAAATTTGTCAGTTGTTTACAACCAGAGCTTCCCATTGATTGCAACATGTTGTTCTACTTAAAAATCAGAGTATCGACTGCAGGCACTAGATCCCACTGGCCAGAGTTAAATGATTATTTTTGCTTGAGCAAGAAGTCTGACAGTCCATCCGGACAGAATGTAATGTGAGCTAAATGATACCTCGTAGCTGTTATTACCTAAGAACGAGGTCAAAATAAGTGGATCTGATTTTTGGACAAACACAATCAAGATAGTCCATCTTGCGCTGTAGTGAAATGTAGTTTCACTGATATCGAGAGGCTTGAGGACATTTCCTGAGTGTGCAAGAGATTTTTTCAAAGAGCTACACGTGCCATGTAATGAAAGCTAACACTTAGTATTTATGTGGTGTTTTGCCTCTCCAAAGTGCTGCTTTACTACTTTTTTTTGAAGCATTCCTTAATAAAAAGCCCCCTTAGCAAAAGAGAAACTACAATCATTAAATTTGTATTACAGATGGAAAACGGAAACTTAAGTCTATAGAGAAATTTCGTGTCTCCCATCTCCTGACAAACCAGTGTTATTTTCAAGTAAAATACAGCCAGCTCTCATCTGAAACTGCCAGCAAACAAAGTCTTGCGAAGATGCTCCAAGTCAGCAGCCCCCTGTTTCAAATCACCTATGACTGACAAAGAAGGCAGGAAGCATTAGGAAGGAAATGGAGAAGTAATCAAACAATAAAGGAGTTAGAAGAGAAATTAAGACAACATTTATAATCTGCGGTCACCCAGTTATCTCCATTTTGCAGCACCACTCTACTTATTGCAGTGGATAGCTGATGGTACAACAACATTCCCCGCAAACAGTTTTCACTAACTATAGACTAGCACAGGCATTGTTTGGGACTAGCCTCTTGATTTATCTCTTTGTCAGAGCAGCTTATCTAATAGAACTCGTTAGCTTGCATACCTTATTCTTAATTACATACTGCAAGCCTGGAAGCTGTAGTGTGGCAGTGAAATTTTGCAGAGATGATTTGCTAACTTGTCTTCACCTCAGCTCTAAAATCAAAATACTTTTTTTTTTTCTTTCCTTACAGAACCTGCATTTTACAGGTTTATGGAGGAAATCAAGAGACAACAAAGGTTTATGTTCCTAATCATTACTATAGACAACTGGAGCTCTGCCTGGAAGGTAGCGCAAGATACCGTAGGAGGGCAACATGGAATTAGGAACAGGGACATCCCGGGAGGCAGAAGCCAGTGCAGCCTCTGGTGCTGCGGCTTTCCCAGAAGTGAGAAGGAAGGTACAGGGCAGGAGGGGAGAAATTTGTGGTGCAGCACACTTCTGCGAATTCAGTTTGTGAACTTTGCACGGCTGTTCTCATCCAGCACAATGCAGAGCAGCAGCAATGCTGGAAGACACAGCACAGCTGGGTCAGAGCCCTGCTGAGAAGCACGGGGAAGCAAACCAGACTTAAATACAATATTTTCTTGCTCTGTGTCATCCTCACTTCAACTGCAAGAGGGTTCATCTTGATATCCAGCCTCTTTTAAATCTAATTACTTTAATTTGTCTTCCTTTATGATCAAATTGTCCTTCCAAAGAACAGCAGGTGCAGCGAGACTTAAAATAACTCTTCAATATGGAAGCTCTCAGATGTGTAATAGAAACACCTGGGGCAAAATTCGGAGGTCTCCTCATGACTGTTACCCAGCCCTTCGTCAGACTGGTCAGACTCCTGTGACCTAACTGGGATTTAGCACAGAATTACGGAGTACAACCAGGAAAGGAGCCTGAACTTAAATCATGTCCTGACAATACACTTTCCGATCCTCAGCTTGTTTTTTTGTGTGGTTTTTTTTTTATTTCTCCCCCAAAACCCTAATGCTTCATCTAAATGAAATGTATTTATATTTTATCTGACTTAGCTGAAAGGTTTACATTAACAAGGAGACAGGGCTGATAGTCTGAATGAATTTTGCAGCTGCTAAGCAGGCACATACAGACATACCCAAACCTCTTTGCTCACAGCAGACAGGTAGGAGACCCGAGGTCAGGATGGGAGCTGAGCAATATAAACAAATTAACAGTAATGTGTAAGTAACTGGAAAAGGAAGAGTCAATTGATTAAAAACTCGAAAAATTAGAAAACACAAGGAAGGCTTGGTTTGCTGCATTGAAATGCTCTTTTATTTTAGCTGCACTGAAATGTTATTTTATTTTAACATCTGTTACCTTTGTCTAAGAGGAAGAAGTCTTACCTACAGGTCAAGACCAGAAAAATCAGTTCTGTTTTTTATGTAGATTATTGACCCCATCAATTCTTCAAAAACATCTGGTTGTAATGACAGGCAGCACTAGGAACTGCAACCAAGAAAAAAGCAAATGACATTTCAGCTTTTTGTTTCAGGTAAATGTGTCCCTCCCCACCTCCCCAGTTATCTCACAGTTCAAGCAGGAGGCTGTGAGAAAGCCAAGGATATCATCCTCAATTGTTCCCACATAATTCCTGTGAGCTGAAAGTGTTCTTCATGTGGAAGTATAACTTAATCAGGAAGCATCTAGGGCCTTTACACATCAAAAGGTCATTCCACCAAAAATAAACATAAAGACGCTGCCAGCTTAATGAAAGTTTACTTCAAATGCCATCCAGAATTTGTCATCTGTTTGTCAACTCTTAACAAGAAAATACACATGTATCCTAAAATAAAATAAACCCTTCTGTCATGCCACACTGTTCCTATTTGAACATAGTCTAAACTCTGAAAAAACATTGGATGTGATCCCACAGGGCTCACAGGAGCAAAATGTGATCTGACAAAATCAGTGAGCTAAATACACAAATAGACTGATGCAGTTTTGCTTTCCTGAAGCTAACAAAATGACACTTTGAAGACCATATCTCTTGTCTTCACTGGAGTTCTTTAAAATGCTAGGATGTTCACAGCGTCTTCATTTGTGATATTAAACTGAGAATAATAATCAGAGAGAATATGATTCCCTGGACATCTTAACAGAAGACATCTGCTCAATGCGCAGTGAGTGGAAGATGGACCAGATCCCAGTGTCCCCTTTTGTTCATCTGCAGCTCTGGTAATCTTAACAAGAGGAACCAATTCTAATATTCTTTTTTACTCAGGACTGAACTAAACATGAAGTTACAGGACTTAAGTTTCAACAAATTCTTGCCAGATGTACTGACAACTGTTACATTACTTTTCCAAACTAACCTATAAAAACCATAGTTGCTGTAACTTCAATCTGCTGAAAATTTCCCACCACCTGGACTTCATAATGATTTTCTTAAATCTGCTTATCACAATTACCCCAAGCTTTGCAGTTCAGGAGTTTATTGTACCAAAACCACGATGCAAAACTGTGTAAGATATGCCTTTATTTGCCTGTTCAGGACCAAAAGAGACGTTATACCGAACTACTGACATAAGACTTCATTTGTTAAAAATGTGTTCCTGTCTGTTATGCATATTTCATTATCACTCAACTTTTTTGTTTAATTACAATAAATGATGATGAACAAGAATGTTATACTTAGGTTCCTGTGTCTTCTATATCCTCTCATTGCCTGTGCAGTTAATTTCCCGTCACATGAATACATTGTGCTATGAATGTACAACCTTGCATCAAAAACTCTTACAAATATTTTGTTTCTAAGACTTTAGTCCTGGAACAGGCAAAAAGAGGAACTGTGTGCACAGACAGCTGTGTATCATAAAAAGAGGACAGGGATTCTGTGCAAAATTCACCTGTGTATTCTTTGATGGGTGAGTATGTAAACCTGAAATTCTCTTAGTATATTTTCTTCTGGAAAACCTTACAGCTGCATTCATGTTAGAGAAGAAAGAAAACTATGAAAGATACGCTTATCTAGATGCTACTAGAGTACAGCTTCCCACACTAAGCATGTATTCCATAGACGGGCTCAGTCATGCAACAGTCTATCTTTTAAACTGCTTATTACTCTACTGAGTCTTGCTGCTTGTTTGATATTACAGCAAATTTTGTGTGCTCAGTTCCCTCTCTTACAAGTTCTTCCTGAATATTCAGACTCGGCATGGCTCCCAGTGAAGATGCGGAGCTAAAAACCACAGTGAAACCTGCAGAACTTCAGTCTCAGAACTTGGTTCTGCTCCTGTCGATTAAAGCAGTGGAGGGTAAAGGCTTAATACCTAATTTTCAAAGCAAAATTTTTTACCTAATTCAGGATGGACTTGGAGGACAGATTTGGAGCTAGCTTTTTGCCTATATTTCCATGTTTTGATGTCTTGAAAAGAAACTCATCAAACACATGCACGTGGAGCGCACACCTTCTCACAGGAGATAACCTTTACAAACACCTTTAACTTTAAAAATATGGCTGGGCTTGAGTGTATCATGAAAAGTCTTATCATTTCTAGTCCCTCTTCCTCTACTGAGCCCCTGCTAACATCTCCACTGAGCAAAAATACCATATTATGTGGTGGGGCCATGCCCATGCTGATTAGCCAGCAACCAGCTGTTGAGCAGCTGACTTCCACTAATCTTTCCTTTGCAGGAGATATTCCCATGAGTTTTTCTCCTCTGCCCAGCTGTTGATTTCCATGAAGTGTGGATGCACTTGCTTTTGGAACATTCCTCCTGCTCAAATTTATGGGAAAGTGGCCTGGGATTCAAAGAGGTGACTGACAGATATGCAGCAGGATTGCATAAACACCTTTTTGTTGGGACCAGGCTAAAAATTAAAAAGAAGCTATTCAAAATGGTCCAAGAAAAAAAAACAAACCAACAAACACAAGTGCCACAACTTTCTTATCAGAATCTGCTGACTTCCTGAAACCAAACTTTTCTCAAGACTATGAGCTGTGATAGTAAAATTTTCAGACAAGGAAACATAGAAAAAAGCACATGAATAATCTCATGGTGTAGAGCTCAGCTGGGCTGTAAGAAATAAAGGTTAAAGTCTCTGATTTGGGTAAGATGCAAGAGACTTGAACCACAACCCAGTGACTGCCCTAAGCATGAGGTTATTCTGGGATGATATTCCAATTTTTCTACACAAAGACAAAAAAAAGTCAAGATTTCCTTCTCAACGAAGATCACCAACAATTAAGAAATCTGAAAAGGCTTTGTGGGATGTAAGGAGAGACGATGGCAGCAGACTTGTTCTCTGGCTCTCTCACCCTGCCAATGCAGAGACTATTTTGGCAACTCAGGATTTGCTGAAGACTGGAAGTTATCTCCTCCAGCTAACTGCCAGGCCACGTTCCCAGCACCAGGGAACAAAAGGAGGGCTGTCCTGTCCTAAAGCTTAGCAAGGGTCTCCCCGTGCCAGCATAACCCTCTGGAAATCAGATCCACTTGTTTTGTGTTTTGCACCGTCTGCAATTTTTTTTTAATAGAGGTGATATTTAAACCACAGAAGAATACAGAACAGATTATGTTCAGCCGAAAATAAAACAAAATAAAATAATAAAATAAAGTAAAATAATAAAATAAAATAAAATCAATAAAATAATAAAATAATAAAATAATAAAATAAATTATGAGAATATAGAAGGATTGATGAGAAAATGCAATATGCACTTAGAAACAAAAATCTAGTTTTCCAGTGCCCTGGACTATTTAGAAATATAAACACTGGGAAAGGAAAACAGCCTTATTCTGGTTAAAACAAGCTAAAGATTGGAAACAATCTTTTTTAGCTACTACAGACCAGAATTTAGGGGGAAAAAAAGATTCTTATCAGCATTTATAACCACAGCAGTTCTGCAAGCTAAGATAAGCATAATCTAATCTTCTTTCAGAAAATTAAGTGTGGAAAGTATTCTCCTACTACTGCAATGAAACTACAGGTTTTAAGAATTATCCAGGTTTCAGTCTTCCTCTGAAACTCTAGAGATGCAGTTCTGACTCAGCCAGTTGAGCAGCAGCAGAGCCCCAGGTTTCCTACTTCTCTGCCTGATCAGGCATTACTGACCCTCAAGAAGGGATGTCAGAAGAAGATAATATGTGATCAGAAGCTACAGATTACAGTCCTCTGTTCTAATTTAAGAAGGAAATTAGTGACAGTTCCGATTAATCTGCAGGTTGTGGGCTGTAGCGTAGCAGAGATGTTTCATTCTGTGTCCCCGTTGCAGGGGTAGGATGCTGCAGGAGCCAAAGCTGACAGGTATAAGCAGTAATCATTGAGACATCCTGTCCAAATTCACATGTGAACGTGACTCGGAGCCACTGCTACAGATGGGATTTTACCCAACTCCACTAGCAAGGAAATTGGAGGAAAATTATTATAATATGTAGGATTCATTCTTCAGATGAGGAGAATTTTATAAATGCATCCTCTGAACGTTGGGGTTTTTTTTCAGCAGTATGCAGACTAAGATTTTCTGCTTGGATTTCCTTACTGCTGAAGACTCTATTAAAATTCACCACGGCAAAACTCACTTTTTCATGAGCATACCTATAAGCATGGTTTTGTATACAATCTCATTTTCTGAAAGTCATTGTGCAAGTGAAACTTTGTCCTGACATCTTGGCTAGTTCAAGGCTCAGCACAGACAAGGTAACATTCTCAATTAAAATAGCATGTACGTTCTGTGCTACCTGGGAGTTTCAGTGTTACCTGCCCAGTTGTTTGCAGCATTGAGTAGCTGTGTAAATATCTATGTTGACCAGATGGCTGATGCAACTAAACGCTGCCCAGAAACTCTCCACCTCGCATCTGCCCATTCTGCCAATACAACTGTCAAACCCCTGCATGACGGGTTTTTTCTGTGGGTAAATAGCAGTAACAGTAGTGCAGCCGTGGTGTAGCTTTGGTGGGGCCTGGAGTGAGAGCTCAGCTGGAAGCAGCTCCCAGGAGAAAAGGGGGGAGGCACTAATGCTTCTTCCAACTCTTCTTGACTGCTCTTATCAGTGAGCCAGCCTTGAGCAGCCAACTATACTCTTAGAAGTGGAGGGGTTGCATTCCTGGCATGGACCCAAAGAGCTCTTTGTATGGCTGGGAAATGCTAGCACTTCCAAAGCTGAATTTCCAGACAGAAACTGCTCCAAGGAGAGCCAGAAGGAGCAGCGACTGAGGGACATGCATTTGTTTCTCTTTCCTTCTTAGTCTGCTGCCATCTATGAGACTCCAGTGTGCCAGAGAAAGAGACAGAGATGCTATCAGCTGTGCACCTACCTCTTCAGTTCAAGAGAATGAAAATGTTTTAAAGCGCTGATTGGGGACAGAGTGCCAGTATAATTAAATCAGTTGCAGCACCCACAGAAAATGGAGAAAAACTTCTTCCTCCATGCGTGCTATATCCTGACATTGCTCATAAAAGGATCAATTTACTCATGAAAGAGAGTTTTCAAGTTCCTTTTTCAGTTGCTTTTCCCAGCCTCTGCATCATGCCTGCTGTTGGGCACACTCAGCTCCGGAAATGTTTGGGTTTTTTTCTCTGAAGTGCAAGTTCAGTTTGCAAAAGGTAGATTGAGAGCATGCCTGTANAATACAGTAGGAAAATTAGGAACTCCAAAAATACAAGTTGTCTTCTGCTGCCCATGTCCTGGATTGAATTTTGCATTCTTTGCATCCAGATCACAGAAATTTTCACTGTGTTCACAGCCAGATTTGCTCTCTGATTTAAGGCAGCTTGTATTCCAGGTGGGAATAAAAAGGCAAAAGAAAAAAAAAAATGTACTAGAATTGGCTTCTGGAGTCTTTTCCAGCTTTAAAAAATCTGAAATTTGGGAATCTGAGTATATGCTTTGTGAATGCCAGATATACTGTAGTTGCACTGTGATGGCAACAGGTGGGTTTAAAAAGCTTTTCTGCATTTAGACAGCACACGTAGCCCTCTATTTTCTCATTAATGTTTTGCATTTTTTACTAAAGTTCATAGAAACTCTATTTGTCAAATAATTTACATATAATCACTGTAACTCCAATAAGCAGATGACATGACCAAGCTATATGAACCATACAGTGTCTGCGCCTGTACAGCAGTCAGCACGAGGTCAGACCATTTGTAGACGGATATCTATCTACTTCATCAGCAATTACACTCAATTCTGTACCATTGAAAATCAAGTCAAAGATGGTCTGTAGTGTAAGTGGCGGATTAGTCCAACATTATTAACGATTTNTGCTGCCCATGTCCTGGATTGAATTTTGCATTCTCTGCATCCAGATCGCAGAAATTTTCACTGTGTTCACAGCCAGATTTGCTCTCTGATTTAAGGCAGTTTGTATTCCAGGTGTGAATAAAAAGGCAAAAGAAAAAAATATTTTTTTTTGTATTAGAAGTGGCTTCTGGAGTCTTTTCCAGGTTTAAAAACCCTGAAATTTGGGAATCTGAGTATGTGCTTTGTGAATACCCAGATATAGCGTAGTTGAACTGTGATGGCAACAGGTAGGTTTAAAAAGCTTTTCTGCATTTAGACAGCACACGTAGCCCTCTATTTTCTCATTAATGTTTTGCATTTTTTACTAAAGTTCATAGAAACTCTATTTGTCAAATAATTTACATATAATCACTGTAACTCCAATAAGCAGATGACATGACCAAGCTATATGAACCATACAGTGTCTGCGCCAGTACAGCAGTCAGCACGAGGTCAGACCATTTGTAGACGGATATCTATCTACTTCATCAGCAGTTACACTCAATTCTGTACCATTGAAAATCAAGTCAAAGATAGTCTGTAGTGTAAGTGGTGGAGTAGTCCAACATTATTAACGATTTTGCATCTTTAATCTTCTGAAATAGGGGGCCCAATTGTATCTGTGGCTCTTTTTTTATACTGTTGATACAAACAAGTCCACAATTCTGAACAAACCGCAAAGCCAAACATCTCCACTTTTCTGGTTATAGTTAGCAGAGAACCCATAGTTGAGACTTTTTTGCTTTTAGCTGAAATTATTCATACACCTGGAGTAGGGTATTCAAAATGCAGTCAGTGAAGTTCTGGGCTATTCATTATTGATACTCTGGATTTGGATGAAACATCAGGGTATGGAAATCATGCTGGCAGATTCATCATGTCTCTCAAATCTGAAGACTGAGAAACTCTGTGTGCTTGCTGCATTTATTAGCAGAGCTTTAATATGACTCAAACTCAAATGCATCCAGCAGAGAACTTGGACTGATGCCTGCTTAGAAATACAGCACTAGACATGTGCCATATCCATCACTAAACCACAGGTTCATCAATAACAGCTTTCTACGACACCTCATCTAGAACAAACATTTCAACCACAGTCCTGATTAATTGTGCTTTTTCTGTTCAGGTGATCTGCTAAATTGCCACAGGCATGCAGGAGATAGAAAGCCAATTTAGAGTTTACCGCAATACATGTTGTTTCCTGGCACACCAGAGATATCTGCTTGTTTTTACAACATATAACAATTATATGATTCCAACAGTGCTGCTTCCAGCAGCCTGAGCTAGAGCTGCAGCGCATCTAGGAAGGAGCTCGCTGCAGCAGGACAGTCACAAACATACCCAACCATCTCAGACAGATCAAGTTGTGGATGCCCCAACCCTGGAGGGGTACAAGGCCAGGCTGGATGAGGCTTTGAGCAACCTGAGCTGGTGGGAGGTGTCCCTGCCGATGGCAGGGGTTTGGAACAGGATGATCTTTAAGGTCCTTTCCAGCCCTAACCATTCTGATTCTGTGATGGCTGGAGGAAGGAATGGCTTTGCTTTGGTTTGGGGTCCTGGATTATTCCTTGTAAATGCAGTTGTGCATATAAGCCTAATAATTTTCTAGCTGGTTTACCTAGAATCAGCCCATTTTCAAGACAAAGAAACACATGAAGACCCTGTAGAGTTTATTAACTGGGTAACTACAATTACATGGTTTCTAGTTGTATTGGAACACCCTGGAACAAATGCCTAAACCAGGACTCCTGGGAGTGCAAAGCACTGCACAGATGGGCACCTGGAGAAGTCAGGAGTGCTGTGTTTGCACCAATATGAAGAAGACAAAAAAATAGCAAATACTTCTTGATTGTTTCCCCTTCTGAAATGGATTTCATAGACCTTGAGTCTGGAGTCTCATCTGAGATTAGCCAGACACTACAGAGACTTACTTATCTTAATAACAAATTTTCCTGAACTCAAGATTGTTGCTTGGCAATATTCCTTACATGAACATTTCCATAAATCATTCTGATCTGAAATACAGCTAATGACAATATAAACTTGAAGCCATATTGCTTCAGGGATGCAGTTACAGCCCAGTGACAGCACAGTACAAAAGAACAAACCCCTGTGCTGCTGTCCCGTATAACCTACCTCGCTGGGAGTCCCTTCACCTTCACAAGAACAAGCTAAAACCTACCTGTCAAGGAAGACAATTTAATTAACAGAAAGAGCATGATGTCTAGCCAACTCAATTCAATCACTCAAATGCTTTTCCTTCTCAGCCCAGACTGCTCTCTCTCCAGCTGGATGTTTGTCCACTCATGGGCTTCTTTCCTGCAGCAGCTCAGGTGAACCCTGAACCACTAGCCCACACTAATTTCTGTGAAATGTAATAATCCCTGTTTTTTAGCAGGGTGTGCCCTCACAAAAATATCTAACTTAAACCTGTTAGATACCCCTTTACATTTTCCTTTTACTGCTTTTTTCACCTACTTGCTGACCTCATTCATTACCTCTGCTGAGTATATGGTCAGCTGTCAGCTGCAGCAAAACAAAGAAACCCCATTTGCCATGTCTCTGTTTACACTCTATCAGCTACAAACCCCATCTGTATCACTTCCTGGACTCACAAGAGTAATTTTCCTGCAAGACCTTTTAACATCTGTGTCTCCTGTGTCTGAATCAGCTGCTTTTGTTGATTTGGCAAAGACTCTGGCATATGCTACAAAGAACATATGGTCTAAGCATGCCTTTCTGTTATGAGACTGTGAAATTCCTCTGCAGATCTCTACAGACTGGAAGCAGAATAAATCTCTGATATTACATCTTTTCAGTCAACTGCTGACATTAGTGAGGCTAAGCAGAGGTCTTATGTCACTGAGACAGCGTGAGAGGTAGCAGAGGGAGGAGATATGCCCAGGGACAGGCACCACAGCCCAGGACTGATTGTGAGATGCACAAAGTATGTAGGAAAGAGAAAAGTCAGTAATGGTGATGATAACACAGCTGGAAGGAAATGCTCTGGGAAAAACTGATCTGTTTACAGTACTTAGGAACCAAAGGTACACAACAAGGGCAGAAAACCAGGTCTGTGATGGACCACAGTGTGGTTCTGAAGGTGAGGGATGTGCAGGATGGAAAAGCTGCAGGAATGAAGGAGCAAGTTTGAGCAATGATTAGGTTTGTCAGCATGATGAACAAAACCCACTCTGTCAAAAGATGAATGACTATCAGCGTCAAGCAGTATCCAGAGATCTTTGATCCTGCCTCAAGCAGGAGGAGATCCTGACTGTCCCCAGGGGTGTGAACAGCAGGTTTTTCTGAAGTGAGAGATACATTGTTAATGAGCATCTGTCTCTGAGGAATGCAAACCTTTAATTCCTTGAAACAAACAGCTCTGCAGTCTGCAGCTGAGGGACGATGTACATTCTGTCTTCTACTTAAAGTAACTATTGACAGGCATCTGTGGCTGCTCCTGTGACTGTCAGATGACTACAAGTGGAAGAGTTGTGAAGTAGTTTGCTCAAACGAAACAGAGAGTGCATGACATGCTGGTACAGCACCCATGCAGAAAGAGATGATTTTAAAGCTCACAGATGCATTCTTTGCCTTTAGATGTGTTTCTAAGTGAAACAGACACATATTTGCAAAGAGACCAGAAAGTTCAAACCAGTTGAATCTGCAGAACAACGCCCACCCACACCCTTATTTGTGAAAAAAACATTATTTTTGTTATTTGTCAATGATAACCGCGAATTATCCATCACGGGGCAAGGAGCTTTGCAGAGGGGCTCTGTCCCTTTGCTCACTGTGCAGGGCAGCAGGAAGGAGTTAATCGGTGGCTATGCCCCTGCCAAAGGACAGGTTAAGCGTATGGGAGGGCTGTGGACCCTCCCAGGAAATCTTGCCCTATATGCGGGCTGAGCTGCAGCAGGGACAGGGCAGAGCAGTAAAACAGCTGTGCTGTTCATTTACTTTCCTATATGTTCCTGGAGCCTGCACCAAGTGCTGCCCCAGCGAGCGGCCCTGCAGAGCGAGGTGCCACTCGTGCAAAGGGGACCCGGGGACACCCGCCCCGCTCTGTGCCCTCGGGGCTGGGGCTGGGCTGCAGCCCTCCGGGACGGACGGGACGTGTCCAGTCACCCAAGGGTCGGCCGAGCCGTGCTGGAGACAACCAGAAGTTTCCAGCCAGCCAGTTCCTCCGTGTCCCTCCTCCTCCTCCTCCTCCTCCGCGTCCGTCCCCCCTGTCCCTCGTCCCTCCTCCTCCACCGCCCCCCGCGCCCCGCGCCGCCGTTTCCAGACACTTCCAGCTCCGCGCCTCCGCCCCCCCCCAGCCCCCGCGGCGGATAAAGCCGCCGGTCCGGCGCCCCCGCCCGCCACTGTGTACAGCACACACCGCAGACGGTCCCGGCTCGCTGCCGGTCCCGGTCCCGGTCCCGGCCCGGCCCGCCATGAGCGCCGCCGCGCACTCCCCCCCGCCGCCACCGCCGCCACCGATGGACGGTAACGCCGAGCCGCTGCCCCCCGGCTGGGAGATCAAGATCGACCCGCAGACGGGCTGGCCCTTCTTCGTGGATCACAACAGCCGCACCACCACCTGGAGCGACCCGCGGGTGCGGGCGGCCGCGCAGGTACGGCGGGTGGCACCCCCCCCGTGTCCGTGTGTCCCGTGTGTCCGTGGTGGGGTGGGCTGGGGAGAGGGGGTCGGGCGGTCCCCCCCAGCGCATGGCAATGCAGTGAGGGCAGGAGCTGCCTTTTGTCTCTGACGCACTGCAGTCCCTTTTTTGTGCATTAAATCATTTGATACCTCGGCCCTGTAATGTTTATTTAAAGTTGGTTAAGTCCACCCGGGCCTGCCAGGGAAGACGCGGACCTTCATTTATTTTTCAGCTGGTAGCAACCCGTAAAAAAAAAAAAAAAAAGGACTAACCCAGACTTCTACTTGTCAAGTTTTGTTTTCTCCTTTTTTTTTTTTTTTTTTTTTTTTTTTTTTTCCTGGGCACAAACTATCTGAGCAGCTGTCTGGTCTGGTTTTGTTCTTAAGCATGCTCAGAGAAAAGCCGTATCTTAGTCCAAATATGTCCATGGAAGGAGAGGCGCGGAGGGGAGAGCAGTTGTGTTCTTGTCGGGGGTCTTCAGGAATGGCCCTTTCGGGTCAAATTCTCTCGGTTTTGGGACATACAGCCCAGTTGGGGAACACAGCCCTTTGACCGGCGCTGGCATTTTCGCAACGCACCGGCTGTGGGCAGAAAGTGCTGGAAACTTGAGCTCCAGTAGAAGTTGCCTGGTGGGAAAACGGATTCCCCCGGGGGTTTTCCTGCGCTTCTCTGCGAGCAGCATCGCCTCGCCCCGGCCGCGCCGGCGCTCCTGCCCTTCCGCCGCCCGGCCGAACGGGTCGGGCTGGGTTTGTCCTCCCGGGTTCCCCGCCGGGAAGGGGCTCCGCCACGTACCCGGCCGCCTCGCTCTGTGGCCAGCGCTGGGAGAGGCGGAGGCGGCCGGCGAGCAGCCGGGAGCTGGCCGGGGGCCCGCGGCCCGCTGTCGCCGGGGAGGAGCCGCTCCCGCCCCGCCCCGACGGAGCGGCACCGACGGAGCGGGGCCCCGGGAGCCGGCGGCTGCTCGGGCCTGACCCGGCCGCCACCTCCCAGACCGTGGGCCAACCGAGGGACTGGAATGGAAGCGCTGCTGGGTGCGCTCTGAGCAGAAGCCCCAAAATTGTGTTTATCTCTGTGCTTAAATACATAAAAAAAAGAGCGGTGGGGAGATAACGTGCTGTCTTCGAAATGTACTTGTTGAAACTTTTTCTCTTGTAGGCTTACATAAAACGTGAGGATCAAAGCACTCTAGCAAGTGTTGTTATCTTAAGAACTTGGTGTTTCTTAAAATAGGAGTTGCCCACTTCATGAGTGCAGACCGTGACTGTAACCTCGATGAGAGAGCAGCCTGGCCTTAGAAAGAAAGGAAAGGGACTTGAAAAGAAAGGAAAGGGATGTACTTGAATATCGCACTGCAGCTAAATCCAGGTAACCTCCTGGAGTTGCATTCACAAAGTGTTTTAATGAATCGTAATTGACCAAATGTATCCTTTCACCCGGATTTCGGCTTTTTAAGTGCTAGTTCATTTAATCTATAAAAAGGACACCATTCTAGTAATAGTACAAAGAGGTCTTAGAAAAATGTGATTTGATAACGTGGATAATGAGGCTGGCATAGGAAAAAGTGCTTTAAGTGCTTTTTGGAGCCACCATAATGAGGCACCTGTTAACATTGGCTGTTATGGCAATAAAAATAATAAATAGTATGTTTTTTATAACCATAAAACATACTTGAGAAGAAAAGTGTGCTGTTTACTTGAAGGTTTTTGTTACGGAAAGAACACTTCGAGCTAACCCATTTAACAGAAAAGTCACATTTAAGCTGCTGTTGATAATTGTGTGGGAACAGAGTTTTGAAGTACTGTGATGGATCAGTGCTCTGCCTGAGTGGGTGCCTGAGACAAAACAAATTTTCACCCCTATCTGATGTGAAATCTGTGGTAATGAAAAGTGCCTCTTCTGCCAACTTGCAAGAGTTATTACAGGTAGAAAAAGTTGCACCTGCTGCTGAGGGATACATTTTTTTCCAAACAGGAAAGTGTGTTACTGCTTACTGTAAGCAGGAATGTGTGTATGCTTTGGGATAATTTGTGGGCAGATAAATGCTTCCAGAGGTGAATATATAAAAATGTTGATTTTGGGGAGTTCCTGTCTAATGTTGTTCAAAGAAAAAAACCCTCCAGTTTATGGTGGTAGAAGTTTTGTGGAACTGCTCTCATACAGACACTTGTCAGACCCTTCAGTTAAGAGTATCTACTGGAATTAATGGTCAGTTTCTGGAATTGTTTGTTAAGTACCAGTGTATTTCACAAGGACAGGTGCTGTTTAGCAAAATAATCTCAGAATCAGGCCCAAGGAAAGTATTTCTCTTCCTAAATAATATTTTCTTAGATAGACAATGCCAAAAAGACAGATTACCCCCTGACATTGAATTTCAAATCCAGCAGTGATTTTTTTAATGCATTAGACCTTTTTTTTTTTTTTTTTTTCTCAATAACCTAAACAGTTAGGAAGGAGAAATCACAAAGGTAGGCAGAAACAGAGACTAGATATGGACAGCTTTCTGGTTTTCTTCCTCCTCAGTCTAGCTCAAATGAGAACTTGGGGGTTTTATAAATGGTCCGAGAATTGCAAAAGTTGACTGGTTTTATCAGACTTCGTGCACCTTTTCAGGGATGATTAGGCAAAGATCAAACTTATGCTGACTTTATCGCCACTTTGCTTTCCTTGAAATCAGTCTGTGAAACTAGCAATTTTTAAAATCACCTTTATGGTCTTTAAACAGCCTTTACACTGTATCTATCAATATTCTCTCTCTGAATATTTGCTCCTTTTCTGAAGAGACCTAGGCATCGAAATGAGATGTTACACAGTAGTGGACAATGGAGTAGTGGACAGACGGAGCACAGGTCTAAAGCTAATCAAGTTTTTCTGGCTAAGTAGTACAGCTGAGACGGTATTGATAATGAAGTCTCATTTTTCTCAACTGGTTGATCTTGGTTTTCTCACTTAATCTAGGCTTGACATCAGTGTAACTATGCTGGCTGCAGGAGACTTGTATCTGATGTATGATGAGGTAAAATGAGAAATGGCTTTTTAAAAATTTTAACCGATGACACAGCCATTTTAAATGAACGGAATCAGACCTTGATGTTGCATTTAACTATGCATTTTAGATATGTTCATCAATTCATGTGGCTGTTATTTTCTCACTCAGTCTGAGTTTTTTTTACCCACATGAAGGATGGGTGTCCTCATTCTGCATGTTTAGCTCTGTTACTTGTATGAAGTCATTGCAGTATAAGGCTGGACTAGGGAGACCTTCCTGAGAAAGAACAGAAAACGTCTTACTGTACTCCAGTGAGAAATAAGCTATGACTTTGCAAATGACTGAAAAACATTTATTAATGAAACCTCTTGGTAGATGAATTATTTTCTTCCAAGTGTCTAATTAGCTAATAATAAGACATTCAATGATCAAGGTACAATCAAGGTGAAGCATGTATATGCATGCTTTTACTACAAGAAGTGTTTACTAGAAATGTCACTCTTCCTGTCTTTTCTTTGGTGGAATTACTGATTTCCTAAACTTATCTGCTGTTGGTATATCCTGTGTTAATTTATGCCATCACAGCTCAGCATACTTTCTGCAAGATTTTCTCGTAATGTGAAATTGTTTACTTGGTATTCCCCGAAGTGCTGATAAAAATAGATTACGTTTAAAGAAAAAACAACACAAACAAGGCTTGTGTAAGTGTTTATTGATGCCCCTTCCATATGTTGTTTCCACATGCAGTAAACCCAATGGGAAATACTGCCACTAAAAATAGACTAAACGAATTGACTGTGCTGAGCTTCACTAAACTAATATTACAACGATCGATAGCTCACTAATGCCTTTGGTTTGAGATAAAAGCTGGACCAGCCAGCCACAAAGTCTGGGAGAAGTCATAAAAATGATATATTTATTGGTTGCAACAATGACTGCACAGATTGAACAAAGGAAGAAGCCTCCATCTCACCCTCTTACTGATGGCTGGTTGGTGTTTGGGGAACAACCAACTGCACCTCAGTTTCCATCCTCACCCTTCCTGTTTCTTCATGACTGTTGCATCTCTTTTCTCTCTGCTTCCCCAAATAAGTTTTAAGTCACTCGATTCCCATCTCTTTGGAGGTGAACTTATTTTTGAGCACTGACTTCTCATGTATGAGTTGACTGAAAAATTCTTGGTTGACCAAATTAGAAATTGCACTGAAAGTTCAGTACAGCCTCTCTGAAACTCTGTGGCTTTTGCAGTGGTTTACATCAGTGGCAGGGAATGTTAAGACAAGGTAACAACTCGGGTCTCTTCTACCTGCAGTGGTTTTTCCGTGATTTATGCTGGTGTGCATTCTGTCACAGTCAGGTTAATAAATTCATTACTGGATTAAAAAGGTGCTGTATATAAAAGGCATAATATATAGGAGTTGCAAAATTGCGAGTAGGGGATTGTTGGAGGGTTGTGTAGGGGGTTTGTCCACATTCCATGGAGCTGCTTTGTGTAGTTATTTCAATCCTCCTTTGATACAACGTGGCAAGCAGGGAGTTAATTTATGGAGGCACCAATTAATCTGAAACCAGGGAGTGGATCAAATCGGAAATAAGAGAAAGGAACATGAAGAAATGATGCTAGAAATAATAGTGTCTGGGCAGTCATGCAAGAGGAAAAACAAGGAAGGTCTTGCACAGTGTTGTGTAACTCCTCACCCAGCGTCTCTCTTCTCTAAAGGAGAAAGGAAGAATACTTGTCCCAGGTAGCAGCATTCTTACCTAGGAATCATATTTTTAACACCTATAACCTGTACATAGGTGAGAGTTTTCCATAACCACACGGCAAAAATAGAATTGTTCCCACTTGAACCATGATAAAGCAGGTAATGATTCCAATATGCTTTGGGGTATATAGACAGCATCACTCCGCCTTTTTCTGTGGCAGATACGCCCTCTCCTCATGCCAAATTAAATATAAACAGAAGAAATGGCTTGTTCACACAAATTACATCAGTTACAGATGAAAAATGCTGTATCTTTGAATGTGTTACAGAAGTGGTTGGTTTGATTCTTGTTTTTTTTCCTCCTTGTTTTTACAAGCAGGAAAATGAGAGATGGGGTGGTGAAGCAAATTGTCTAACACCACTCAGTAGGTCAGGTAGAACAAAAGTATGTTTTTATGGCTGACGGGAAAGCTGTAATGATTGATAGGGTGTAGCATAGCCAGTGGTTTTACAGTGTTGGAAAATCACTGGTTAAGGAAGTGAAGTCAAAGAACTGCTGTGTGAAAAATGAAATGTAGATGAAAGTGTAAACCCTGACTATAACCTGTGAAATTCACAGCTGATTACTTATTCTCTTTTTTTTTAATGGGGCATTGTTTTGCTGATTGTTGAGGCTTGTACTTCTGTATGCCAAATTCCTGGCTCACAGCTAATAGCAGGGAAGCAACAGGTTGACCACCTGCTCCCTAGGTAAGCAATCAGTGAACAGAAATAACTGAAGGAAGTGTGTCATTCTCATCACCCCTGACAAGGATATTTCTGTTAGCACTCTAAAGAGCTTTTCTTAACCTTGTCCATTAAAGCTGACGGGATGGGTGGTGATACCAGCTCTCTCCTAAGAGTGCTCTGCTCTTGTAGCAGTCATTCCTCTGAACACGTTCAGTTTGGCCCATCGGAAGCTTTCCGTGCTTGGGCCAGCTTCCACTTGTGGGCATAAAGGGTGAGTGTCATCATGTCTGTGCCAAGGCATTTTAGCCCAAGAAAGAATCATCTTAGTGATAAAAGAGACAGTTTTAGTTCCTGAAACAAGATTGGTCTGCAAAATAGCCAAAATATTTCCTCCAGTAAGGCTCTCTGTTCTGGAGAGTTTAGGATTAGATTTCTCCTTGAGTTTTTAAAAGTGTGTATTTATTTCTAATGACATCATTGCACTTCATCAGAGCATATGTTAAGGTAATACTTTTCTATTAATTACAACATGGTAATTACAAGGGAGAACAAAAGGCCTATTTGCTTACACATGTGTGTGTTAGGAAATAAAACTCAGCATTCAACGAGTAGAACATCAAAAGCAGCTTGGCGTACAAATGGGTTACACGATGTGACCGACACAAAGTTCTACTGAGACAGCTCATGCAACTGAGCTTATTCACGGTTTCGTTCAGTCATTAGCTAATGATATCTTCTTCAAATGCCTGTGCACTCAGTGTGTATATTTAAGCACAAATTGTGAGTAAAAGAGTGAGAACTTAAAAATCTTCGGGGGCTGAAGCATGGCAGTAGGAAGTGAGGGGTTGGTGCTGAGACCGAATCACTCCCCGCCTTCCCACTTGTAGAGTTCTCTGGGAAGTGTTAGTTACATGTACTTTGTGGTAATGTTGTGCTACTAATGTGCTTAAACACAAAGCACTGTTGAGAAATGTTTCAGTACTTTAATCATGTTACAAGGAATACTTGGATATGCTGATTTCTATCAGTAGCAAAGTTAGTGTAGCAGTTTTGATTTGTCTAGTTAGTGTAACAGAGAGGGGAAAAAAAAAGGTCTGTCCAAAAGTGAAATACAAGCAGGTATGGAATCCAATTCTAATGGTGAAAGTTTTGCCTTTCCGTGACATAAAATGTTTGTTTTTTTTTTTTTTAATAAATAGAATTGCTGCATTATTCTTAAATTTGAATATTAGGCAAGTCTGGCTTTTTTTTGGTTATTCACGGCAATTTCTGATAAAAAATAGAACTGAGTATACGTACAAAGAAAGTTGTCGTATTTCAGTCACTCGTTTTGGTTATAGTATTCTGAAAGAACAGAATCATACTACTCCCTTCTTCCTAAATATATAGGATCCAGGCTTAAAGTCGTGGGAAATGTTCTCTCATATCAGATTTTGTCAGATACTGGCATATTCCCAGTCATTTGAGTAACCAGAATACTTTATTTGCGTGATACTCTTCACAACAGCGGCTAAAAAGTCAAGAACCATACTGAAGTCAGTAGACTTTCTGTTTGCATAAGGAAGAGATACTTCCTCTCTTGATATTGCTCCTAAAATTTGTGTTCCTCTGTTAATTACAAAACACGCATAAATTTCATATTAGCACTGCTGCTCTGCAGGAGCTACAGACATGCTACACGTGCCTATAATACATACACGCGTTAGAGAACAGAATTTACTGTACTACAAATAGTATCAGTCCGGGTCAAGAAAAATGAGAGTATGATGGCAGCAAAACTTGCTTTTCAACTTTTTTTCTGTAGACTATTTTACTATAAGAGGAGTTTAAAAAGTATTGTGCAGGCAGTCTCAAAAAGGAGATTCTAAGTTTGATATAACTGTTCAAGTCATCTCGTGGGCATACAGAATATTTTGACAAATCTCATTCTGTTGGTACAGCCATCTAGATGACTTCAGTGGCAATTTTCTAGCACCAGCAGTGACTGGATTTGCAGGTTTCTGTGTTTCAGTCTGGAATTACACTTGGGCAGTCACTGGGCACATCAGGAGTTACGCCGTGTCCACTCTGGACAGATCGTACAGCTGTACTGGGAGTTCTGTTGCAAGGTTGTGTTTTTCTCTTGCTGTCAGGTTTTTTTTTATTCCAGTGGCACGCAGTGTCAGAACTCATTTAAAATCTGCACAAATTTGAGGATTTTAGCGTCACTCCTGACCATGCCCTTCCTGTGGAAAGCCAAGAGTAGGATGTGAGGGTATGAAGTGTTTTTTCCAGTTGCACAACTGGTGTTGGCTGCACCTTTATTTATCATGGTGATGGCCTCACAACAGTAATGCATGTCCTTGTCCTGAGAGGTGGGAGAGCAGACGTACCAGCACAGCTCGGCTGTCCCACTCGCAGCTTGTTCAAAACACAGTGATGCTTATGTGAAATTTCATTGATATTCTGTTGCTTGTAATTACTCTCAATTTTATTGTCAAAGAACTTCTTGTTTCCTTGGAAGGAAGAAATTTACTTCTTTTTTTTTAATGCAGAAATCTGAGTTGGATGCCTGTTTTTTATACTTAAACTGGGAAATCCATATACTAAAACTGACGGATTTAAGGCTTGTCATTCATTTACTCTGTGTAGATTGTGTTAAATACAAGCTCCGGGATTTTTCAGATTAACATGTTCGTTAATAAGCAAGAATTGCATTTGATAGAAAGCAACAAAAACAAAAAATGGACATTTTTTGTCACCTGTCTGGCTATCCTGTGAAACAGGAATCGGTGTTCAGCAATGTAACAAGAGTTTCCCAGAGCTCAATTCCTTTCCTCCTCCTTGCCACAGTGTCCCCAGGCACACCTGAGCTTCTCCTGACGTCTTCTAGAACCTGTTTGTCCAGGCTGGAAGTGCAGGCTCCCTGGCACAAAAGGGAGAACTGTTTTGGCCGAAAGCCTGACTATGGGGGTATTGGGATCTGCATGCACTCAGTGTTGTGCTGGGTTCTCGCTCACAATGCACCCGAACCACCTGCAGCCATGTATCTGAACCCTCAGCACGCGGGGTGTTTCGGAGTGCATGGATTGTACATGTTCGTGGACATAGGAAATGCTGGGGACAAAGGGAACAGGAAAAAAAAGAAGGGTTGAGGATGTGGTGATGCAACCTGGCTAGTGTAAGAAACCATTTATAGAGGTAGATATGAATTAATTGTTGAATTAATTAATTGGTGTGGATTGGGAAGAGCAGTTGTGATTAGAGGACCTTTCCTAAATCTGATCTGTCTCAGAGCTACTGATGGTGGGGAAAGAAAGTGAGGCTGGATTTATTCATTTACTGAGGACTGCTCCAGTATGAGTGCACTGTTAAGAGACACACAAGAATTTCTCTGTGGTTAGCAGACCTGACTGCAGGGGAAAAAAAGCCTGGAACAGAAGACCAGCTGGAAATACTAACTTTCCACAGGAGCAGCACAGGTTGTCTGAAGCTGTAAGAATAGATTATAAGAGTATAGTTTATGCTGTAGTTTTTAAGGAGGGGGACAGTGTTTCCATTAAAAAAAAAAAAAGTATTGAACTTGCCAGAAGCTTCACTTCCGATATAAAGTGAATGGTTTGAAAAAGCAGTCCAGCCTGATTTTAATTAGGTTTTGGGCTGCTGCTTTTGTGTTTCTTACCATGGCTTAAGTGGCAGAGACAGGTTTCTCACGTAGCTAAAATGGTTCAAAACAAGGGCGGCTTCAAGGGTCTGAAGATGAAAAGAAGTGAGGGGGACCCTGTGGTCAGACTCCTAGGAGAGGGTTCATGGAGGGTGGGAGGAGTGGGATGCTGCCCATGTTGACGCCTTGGCAATGATTTATCATTCTGGAATACTGCAGAAGATGGGACAGTTTCAAAACATTGCAGACCTGTAAAATGACAAGAGAAAGAGGAGCTGGCAACGAATCCCTTCGGGCAGATCTGTTGTACAGCCGGTGGAGCGGAGCACCTGTGCCCAGGAGCCTGCGCAGCTTGCAGCATCGTAGGTGCTGCTGGCCCACCCAGCCCCAGGACCCTTCCCGCGGGGAGTCCGACAAGGCTGGAAGTGAGTGAATCTCCTTTTTATAGCCGTGGCAGCCGTGCCTGTAGGTGGGGTGGCTGGCTGTGAACTCTCCGGTTACACCCGCAGCCCCACCGCCTGCTCCCTCCGTCAGGGAGACTCTGCTGAGCAGCTGGGACGCGCCGGGCGCAGAATGCATCGAGTCAGCGCGGAGAGGCGAGGTGCTTCTTCCGACTGTCGAATCATCAGTTTCCCAGCCTGCTCGGCTCCGCTCACCCAGCACACATTTGGCTCTGACACGGCCTTGCATTGTTCCTAGCTGAGCACACCTCGTTTGTTTTCTGGCAAACGCAGTTTGCTGGCATAACTGCGTCCCTCCAGATCCCGGCAGCGCTGCGGGTTTGGGGCTGTGCTGGTAGAAGGTGAACTGGCAAAAACACGTGTTGGTCCTGAAGCCCCCAGACAGCCTGCGTTGGGCAGATGAATGTGGTTTCCCGGTAGGGTGAATTGAGAATGAGTCATCTGTCCGCACTGGATCCTGGTGCAGACCTTGGCATGAGATCAGCCTTGTTCTGCAACTGGAAAAGCCAACTTCATATTACTTCTCTGTGCGAACTTTCTAGGCCTGGCTCTCCTCCATGCCTCTTCCAGAATTTTTCCTTTGTTTCTGAAGCATTTTTTAATGAGTAAAAGGAAGTGCAACATCAGGGACTCTGACTTTGAACTTGTTTCTTTCAGTGCTTGTTATCTTTATTTTATTAGCTCGCCTAAATAATAGGCTTCGTTCTTTGCAGTTTCGTTGCTCACAGGAATTCTCAGAAATTACTTGTTAAGGGGATACTGTCATATAGGAAGAACACTCAAAATCTCCTTGGTAGAATGGTTAATTCTTAATTAATTAGTATATTAATGTGTACAGAAGTGACATTAAATATTTTTGCAGCTTAAACACCTCTTTAAAAATAGGGTTTCCAACACTTGCACCATATGTCCCCTTATTAAATTCTCCTCTTACTGAATAATGACATTACCCTCTGAATGACAGAGGTGCTTGTTATATGATCTGACTTAGAGATACATCTGGAACTTGGCCCTCGTGGGGCCTCAAAATAGAATGACCGATGCAGGAAGAACTTACCAGAGGACTTGCGAGGGCTCTTAGTACAAACCGCTTCCACCCTTGCCAGAGCTTTGACATTGTCCGGTGAGCCTACTCAGGCAGTGCAGGGTTTTATTTTATCTTGCTTTTCAGCATTTTTTCCTCTTCATTATGCTATCCTGTCATCCCCTTCCCTCTCCTTCAGTAATTACTGAACTGGATCCTCCCGTAGGTGAAAGTGAATACATCAAGCAGTATGCAGCATTAGTAACTCTTTAGGGAGCCTGTGGGGAGAATGATACCAGTAAACATGGTGCTTTTGTGGTGGGATTAGGCTTTCTTGAAAGTTTCTTAGATGTTCCCTGTGGCACAGGGTGGGTTCTGAGAGGTGCTAAGGAAATGTCTCCGGTCCCACAGGCACTTCTGTGAGTTGGAGGAGCTCCATCTAAGGGGATGGGCTGGTGGCTAAATGCAAGTAATGCCTGAAAAGTAATAAATGCTGCTGTAATTAGGCAGGTATTGTAAAGCCTCAGTGGGTATTCATGAGAAGTGAGGGTGAAAGACTCATACATAAGCAGGCTTTTTTGAGCTTGTGGTCTTCTCTTCCCTGCAGATCTGGAGCGTTAGCACCTGGTATTAGCTGCCCTGCATGAACCCAAGAGGGCCTGAACTCTTTACACAGAGTTTATATTGCTTTTAGGACAGACCTCTGGGGCAGCTTTTTCTCACCAGGTGCACTGAGCTGAGCAAATGCTATGTGATGTTTTTACCTTTTAGGAAGGCCAGTCGTCAGCAAATGGTCCATCTCGCGATAGCCCCAGGCAGCTTCCAGCAAGAGAAGGAAACATGGGATACCCCAAGCTCCGGGCTGGCTATATCCCTATTCCCGTCATCCACGAGGGCATCGATGGCAGACAGCAGCACCCGTGCTTCTCTGCTCCGCAGCCTGGTGTGCAGCGATACAAGACAGAAGCTGTGCCTACCACGGTGCAAGCCCAGCCACCTCTAAGGGGGGCCTATGCCGGCCCCGAGTCCCCTCCAAGGGGACCGACGGAGGCTTCTCAGACAGATAAACAATGTGGACAGACAACGGCAGCTGCAGGAGCCCAAGCGCCGGCCGCACACGGACCCGAGGTAACTTGTCAGTATTGCCGGGGTGTGTTTGCATTGATCTTTGCAGCATTTATGACCTGAATGTCACACGGGTAGTTTATCCTTCAGAAAGCCAAACTTGCTACAGGATTACATTTTCCCAGTACTTTCAGAGTATTAAAATGCAAAAGTGCACGGTCATGGCAGCATAAATACGTAACATTTTTTCTAGCATCGCCCGCTGTCATTCTGCAGAAATAAATGCATGTAAATGGCTTCTGCAGAAAGGCAGCCTGTGAGCCATGCAGGTCCTGCAGCAGGGGAGGGTTGGGTTAGGGTTTATACTGGTTTCCCAAAAAGTGGTGAATACAGGCAAGTCTCCTGTGTTCTGCATCCATTAGTCAAAATTGAAGGGAACAAAGTGGGGGAGAAAAAAATAAATTGGCTGGTTATCTAACGTCCCAGGCCATTTAGAAGTGGTACTGCTGTGATTGTTGCTTTCCAATTTAATACTTCATTTGTATTAAGTGTATATATTTGCATATATACAGCTTTAAAAAGGAATTGTAAAGTATTTTTGTCATTCAGTGACATGTTGAAATACTTTCAAACTATGAACTTCAAAAAGAAAAAGTCACCCTACTTGCTTTGCATTTCAGAAGGTAGGATTTTAGTTTGCATGTTCTCTCTGGAGAATTAGCAGAATTGGTATTCTGTAATATATGGAAATATCAACCTGATTTTTATTCAAAGTAAGATGAGCAGGAAATTCAGCCTTCACCAAGCTGAAAATACATCATCAGGTCTGTAATTCAGCAGTGGTGGGTCTGAAACCTGTTTGGAGTCTGAACAATGTAATTAAAATTCTGTTAGCAGGGTTCTCAGCTGACTGGACTAACAATGCCTTGTCCATGCAGTGCCAGGACAAGAGGCTCAGCTTTTGCTTCTCCCAGCACTGTGCAGCTGGTAATACACTTTGTCTTGTATGCAGAGGGGCTTCAGGAACATGGCTTCTGTGCCTCTTACCAGAGTTCTCTGAGATGACTACTGAGGATCTCAGAACTTGAAGTTAAAAACTTGAACAAGTGCTATTGCAGTAGGTTAGGGGATGGACTGGCGTTGGCAGCAGGAGGAGGGAGCTGTGAGCAGATGGGCTGCCTTTCCCACACCCAGGAACACGCTGGGAACGAGATTCTGCAGCGAACCGGGTGCTCTCTCCTGCTAACAGCAGGTCCAGGCTAGTGCAGCTCTCGCTGCTGGTGCCAAGGGGCTACGGTGTTGGAAGGTCTTGGGAAAGGGGGGAGAAGGCAGCAGTAGCTATATGTGCATTGCCATAGCCTGCTACTGAATTACAAGCTTTAAAAAAACCCAAATGAAACAAAATCTGTTAGTGCGACTGGGACCAGAAGTCTGAATGTTGTGTGGCTCTATTAGGGGTTTGTTTTTGTCTCCAGCTTATAATTTGTTTGCTTAACTTTAGTTTGCCTCAAATTTAACAGGTTTAGACAGGAACAGCCACGCAACAAAAAAGCAGCAAACGTTCTGACTGAGCATCCACTCCCTGATCATTTGAGGGCTGGGAATGCTGTAGCTCAGGTTTCTACTTGCTATAATGATGCCCTCTCACAACTTCTGTGGTTTGTCTAGTGAGGTCCTTGGTCAGAAAAACAAGGAAGTAGGTCCTTTGCATGCCGGAAACACAAGTCCAGCTTTTATGACCATCTCCTTTTCTCTTTGGAAATGAAACGTACTGTGAGCACAGAACAGTTAAAATTTAATAATGGATTTTGTTTTCATGGCAGCCTCAATCTCCTGGAGCTTCTGATTCTTCAACGGCTTCCCCTCAGTCCTCTGGCAGACCCAACGCAGGAAGCCATCAGCTTCCTCGCGGTTATATTCCGATTCCTGTGATCCATGAAAATATCCAACGGCAGCCTGCACAAGTCTACCATCAAGCACAGAAGACACACTACCCTGCCCAGCAGAGCGAATACCAAGCCCACCAACCAGTGTTCCACAAAATTCAACCAGATGAGAGGGAGCCCAAGCCGGCGCGAGCGCAGTCTCCGTTCAGAGTGTCACAGAGAGGCTCGTCGAGCCGTGAAAGTTCACCGGCCAGAATTACCACCCAGATACAGCCCCCAGCTCCCATCAGAGTGCAGACAGTTGTAGACAGACCCCAGGTACGTAGAGTGGGGAAGGGGATTACCTGTCAGGTATTCTGTTCAGTGTGGCTAGAGTTGAAAAATTGGCTCATACCGAGAGGTACATGAAAGCATGTAAAGCAGTTTCTATTTCTGTATTTAAACAAATTGGGAGGTAATTGAGATACTACACTAACAGCAAGCTGCCTTTCCACCTATCAGGATTGTGGAGTCTCTGGATCACTGGAATATAATTTAACACACGATTTGTTTTTCCTCTCATCAGAGTATAATTTGGTGTAATTACACTGAGGTCATTGGTGTTGCCTTATGCTCATGAGAAGAAAATCAGGTCTGGAGGATTTGTGGCATTGATGTAAATACGCCTCATTGATGTCTCAGAATGATTTAGGATAGCATCAGATGCACAAAGTAATTTTATTTATGAAGAAAGAGGATCAGCAAAATCTAGTCTTCAGAGCTTTTTATTCTTCCAACACGAAGCATGCTCTTGCTCGTAGACCATGTTGCTCATTGACCATTTTTTCCGTGTCAAAATTCTTACTAAAATTACAATTAAAGACTACTGGGAAGTTGACAGCTCTGAGTGTGTGGAAGGAAGTATGTATAAAAACAAGACTTAAAAAACGAGAGACAAGACCTCTCTGGAGAGATTTCGTATCAAAAATGACAGGAGCAGAATTAGGTTAATATTTTTGAAAACATGGGTCCTAGGACAAAAAAGACTTCAGATTTAATAGCGTATTCTAGATTAGGATGCTAATTTATTTGCATTGGTGAGAATTTGAGCTCTCTAATAAAATTTTGTGTTTAATGGGTAAAGCAGTAACAGATTGTCAGTGCAGGCCATTGCTTGTTTGGTTTAAATATAAATGTAGGTATTCAGCCATCTGAGAGCTGGATCTAGTACCTTTCCAAAAGAGCTGCATATGTGCAGAAAACAGGGAACAGGGTGTCAGGGAAAGGAAAATACAGGTCTCACAACCTCCAGTTTTCTGCTAAAATGTCAAAACCAATCTTAATTTCAAGAGATTTCTGATTTGATGACTGTTAGATCTGTAGTAATCCTAGGGATTGTCTCTAATCGCTTCAGTGTAATAAGATTGACACAGTAACCTCTGCATGTAAGTACTCTAAAGATAAAATCAGTAAAAATAATCACTAGCAAAAAAAAATCAATGTCCTGAAAACAGGAACGGGTTGAGAATAGCCCAAAATGGGATTAAAACCCAGCAAAGCAGATAGCTTTTTAAGGAACACCTGTAGTGACACACTGAGGATGAAATCTTAACTGTGCTGCAGTCAGCTGCAACAAATATTACCAACTTGAATTAGGTGAGGGCTTTGCTCTAGAGTCGTATCTTATAAATCTCCTTGTAGGGCTGATTCGGGGAGTTTTAATATCTTTGAGGGTTGATTGGTGTTTGTAAACTGCAATAGCTTGAGAACAAAAAAAACCTCTCAGCACAGTACTTTTTAAAATTTCAAACAGTAAAATTCAGCAATGCACAGGAAAGTTTAATCATCTGGTGTGTGCCAGAATTGCACTGCTGGAAGAACAGAAAATGGGATGTTAGTTTGCTTGTTCTTTAAAAGGAAATAAGGAGCTTTGTTCATCGTATCTCAACACAAACTTGTCTTGCTCACCAGGTTTCTCAGCAGCAAGTCCCACCTCAAGAGCCACCAAGACCACCCCCACCACCTGAAACCAAACCTGAAAACAGGGCAATCCCGACACCCGAAGCTGAGGCGCAGTCACCGTATATCCCAATTCAGGTCACCCACCAAGAGCCAGATTCCAAACTACCACCTCAGAAGCCTCCGGCCACAGCAGAGAAAACTGACAAAAAGGTTCCCTGCCCAGCTAAGGTTGCTCCTCCACAGGAAAGGCCTCCTCCTGAAGAAGCAGCGACACCGAAGACAGTGGAAACGGGAGAACCTCAAAAGCATCCTGGTGTTTTGAAAGTGGAGGCAATTCTGGAGAAAGTACAGATGCTTGAGCAGGCAGTCGACTCCTTTGAAGGCAAGAAAACTGACAAAAAATACTTGATGATTGAAGAGTATTTGACCAAAGAGTTGCTAGCCCTAGACTCAGTGGACCCTGAGGGTCGCGCGGATGTGCGCCAGGCCAGGAGAGATGGTGTAAGGAAGGTCCAGAACATTTTGGAAAGACTTGAACAGAAAGCAGAAGATGTCCCAGAACCAGTTCAAGTTGATGGACTTCAGCCAAATTTGCCAGAGCCTAAGCCACCACAGGAAATAATGGAGATTGAACCTGTGGTAGTCAAGAGCAAGGGAGATGCCAGTAATAAAGATGCTAAAGAGGAAACCAAAATGGAAAGACATCAGCCTGAAACTAAGGAAGAAGTGTTTACCAACCTCGCCACCACGACAAACACATCTAATAATCCAACTGAACCGTAGCCCGAACCGTGCTGAAATTAAAATCTCTCAGACTTCATAACTTAAAGTGTGTTTAAGTGAATTTTAAGTTGCATGCATTTCCAGAGCTCTTTTCAACTGGTTTTTAATCAACATAGCAGCTTGGGACACAGTAAACACTTTGTGGGGGAAAGAGGAAGGTAGAAAGAAAGTAATGCATTTATCCTTTATTCTTACACTATGTAAAAGACATGTTTCAAAAATAAACCCTGTACATTAATCACTTTCAGATCAACTGAGTGGGGAAAAAAAAAAAAAAAAGAGCAAACCAACTACTGCAGGGTTAATATTGATGCGTGTTGTCCTAGGTGTATTCTTTTGCAGGTGATTTTTGTAAAATCAATGACCTGCACTGTCAGAATACCAGTCCTTCTGTAAGTGTAGCCACTCTTAACAGTAATGTTTCTATTTTTAATGTTCACAGTTGGGCACTTTAAGTAATGATGGATAGAAAGTGTGTAAGAAACTGTAGGGATATTTATATGTGTGCAGGACTTCAATGCTGTCTTTTAAGAGGGAAATAAAATAATATAGAAGCCTAATTTAGTCTTGTGATTTTATGAGCTGGAAATGTAAGGGCAGTAACTACTTTCAAATACACTCTTCTAAAAGCAGAGATTTCTTTTGGTACACCATTGTAGTCTGACAGCTGCTTTCTCACCAAGACCAAAATGTGGTTTTCTCAATTCACTTGCTCCCTTTTAATGTTGTTCTATCACATATTGGGACTGAGGAAAGAATTTGGCTTAGCAGTTCCTTTTTTTTTTTTTTAAATTTTTTTTTTCCTTCCTCTGCTCTGGGAATCACCATTTAACAGAAGTGTTTATAACATTAAGAAATCCGTATCTACTGCTGTTGTCTTACAGAAATTTACTTTACAGCATCTTAACTTCTTCTGCAAAGTTAGTAGTCTTTCATTAACAACCACTTCTGAATTTCCAGCCAGACACACTTTGTATTCATAGAGCCAATATGATTAAGAGGTAGTCCTCATTTTGTGAACAGTTTAAGCGGCACTTTGTGGTTTTCCTAAGTGATTAGCAACTTCAGCAAGGGACATAAAGCGTACTTCAGCTCCATCCATGTAAAATGAAAACAGCAGAGTCAGACCAGTGCAGAACCAGTGAAAGGAGGAAGGTGTCCTAGCCAAGCTCCAGAAGCTACCTTTGACTTGCCTTTGTAAAATTAATATGTTTACAGCATATAAGGAAAATACAGCTGCTCGAGGCAATTGATTATATATTGAGTAACACTCTGAATCACAAGATTAGTTTGTAAATTAGGTTTAAACCCATCTGAAAACCTGAGGCAGGTTAAGAGACAGGTTGAGAGTGGTCCTTTAGAACTGTCAGTCTTTAAAATAACAATATAACATGTAAATTGTAATGCAGCAAGTGTTTTAAAATAATAATTGTACTGTGAACTGTCTGTTAAGTTGTAGGTAGAAGGTTGATGCTTCTTTTAGTTTCATTTTGATAGTCAACACCACCATGTAAGAATATACAATGTCTTGTAACCGTTTGGCTCCTCCAGCTTTTGGAGCAGGATGGTAGGCATTCTAGCAGAAGAGGTGTGAAAGTTCATCCGCCTGCATAATTCCGGTATGAACTCACTTCAGTGACACATTCCTCTTGCAGGATCACATTTCGGTTGAGAACACACATCTCTGACATCATATAACAAGAATACTCAAATTGAGGAAAATCAGCGATGGGTTCTTAGGATTAAGCTGTAAGTCAGATCTGTGGGATGCATGAGCCTCAATCTCTTTTCTGGTTTCTCTTGGTAGCCCACTAAGTATTTCAGATCAAAACCACCTCATCAGCTGAGATGGCAGTGTGGAAATTCAGATTACAGTCATAAAAACATGGCCATTTACAGGAAGTTAAACAGGTGCTGTGCTTTTAAAACATGTCATCTGCTGCTAATGGAGCCTGATTCATGTTTTACTATTCCACGTTGGTCAGAGGAGGTGGCGTCAAATTTAATTACAACTGTTGTTTTTTTTTTTTTAAAGAAGCAAAGCTAGAGGTAGAATTACACTCTGCTAAGTGGTACTTTTTAAAAGATAGTTGATAAAGTCAGTGATACTACAGCAGAATTAGGTACCACTCAAAATGAAGCAAGGTTTCATGATCTATCCTAATAAGGGAAAGTACATTTGGCTGCTGTGGAGCTGCCTAGCTGGAAGACTGTTGCTCTGAGTCATAGTCTGTCTTTGTTTTCTCTGTTGCTCAAGAGTAAACTACACCCAGACCAGCATACATGTCTTGACACATCAGCATGCATACAAATTCTGCGCATGGGCTGGGAGGAGGGAGTAGCAAAGGAGGATGTAGATGAAGGTTCCCACCCATTCCCTGTAAGCTTCTGACCTTCTCTTTGCAGAGCCTGCTTGCTGCCTCGCATTGGTGCCAGTGATGTGGGTAGCTGTCAGAAAAGAGGAAAAGATTCTTCATTAAATTGTATTTCTGCAGTATGGTACTAGCTGGTCTGTGGCTTCACCCTGGGTAACTAACTGGCAGCTTGGCTTTGAAACTCGGGTAGAAAGTAATTAGGGTTTTAATACTAGTGATAGGAGATTACATTGCATTACTTTTCAAATGCAGCCATGTACAACAAACGGCAAACGTGCTGTGGAATACAAGGTGTTCGGATGTACACACTGCTGTGTAGTAGCCATTTAAAAAATGAATACACCCTGAAGATTTTAATTATGAAAAAAAAAACAACACCTGCCTGCTACTCATTTTGAGTAAATGTCAAACATTTAATTTATTTAAGAAGCAAATAATCCCCAAGTCAGGGAAAGACACTGGTTCAACTCATTTAAAAGTAGCAAGAGGGATATGAAAAGCGTGCGCACAGAGTGGCAGTAAAAGCTTCGGCTATTTTCTGATTGCACTATCTTGTCCAGCTAGTGGTATTTTAAATGCCACTAGTGGCCTGTTCTCTATATTTAAGCTAACACAGCCCCGAGGCATTGTGTTTCCTATAAATACAGCATTTTGGCTATTTACACACAGAGAAACCATGCCGTACCCTGAGGAAGGGGAGCGGATGGTTGCATTGCCCCCAGGAGCATGCTGAGACAGCTGCGGCACTGTCGGATTCCTCCCTTTCGCCGGTGGGAGGTACAAGCCCTTCATCTGGGATATGTTTTACTACCAACTTCATGATAGCTCTGCTGTGTTTGCAGACAAGATGAGGAAGGCAAGGAGTGCGAGCGAAACTCCACCCAGCAGGCAGGAAAGCAACACAGCCGTTTGTAGAGGCGGATCACTCCCCTGCGCTCCACTACACATAATCCAGCCTGTGAAAGCCCTTCAGTCTCAGCATCCTCAGCAAGGGTATTGCGTGGCACTATTTACTTTTTACAGTTGAAATAGTAATTTTAAAAAAAGCTCATGGCTGGCATATAGCTGCTGAAGAGGACAAAGGCTATGCATGTATTAATCTTTTAAAATATGCAGGTGGTGTAGTTTGGCTGAAACCAGGACAGCAGGTAACCGAATAAAAGACACTTGCATCATGAATTAAATAAGATGTACACAAACATGAGGGTAAAACGGGCTTAGACTAAAGGGCCAGTTATGGGCAGTAACTTTCGGTCCTGTTGTGTCCAAGTAATGAAGCACAGGTGTCTTATGAAATGAAATAATTAGCTGTAAACTTTTAATATTGCATCAGTCTTTGGTTTTGTTACAGAAGTGATCATTGATCAGTAGCACAGATTTTCTGACAGAAACAAATCAGCCCTTTTGGGCCGCTTGGGTAAAGGAGTCCTTTAGAAACAGCTGATCTGAGCTCAGTAGTGCTGGCTGTAGAATACAGACTGAAGCCGTGAGTTACCCATACAAAATGTGATTTCCTGGAGCCTTAACATAAGGTTCCTGGAGTCTTAACATAAATATTAAGACTCAAACTCCATATTTCTCTGGATACAGAATATTGTCATTAAATATGAACACAATCATTTCAGCATTAGATACAATGATCTTACTGGCACTTCATTTATGTGGGTAAGAGTATCTCATAATGGTACACAGGTACAAATGTGCTAGTCCATTTAAATGATTCTTCTCTCAAGACAAAGCATTTGCTTGAAGATAAATGGATGAGACTAAGATACATCACCTTGCTGCACAAAGAGCGAGCCTTTTATACCGGATAATTTGGATTTCCTAGCTCTACACAAACAACACATTCGTAGCATTGTGTACGGTATCAGTCTACACTCCCGTGAACCAGTATGTGAATGTGGACAGCCTGTCCACTCTTTAACACTGGATACAAATCTAATCATATGCCAGCCAATGTAATCCAAAGCAGGAGTTATTTTAAGGAGGGCAAGAAGCTGGTTACAAAGCAGTGGAATGTTCCAATTCTCAATCAATTTCCTTTCCAGAATTTTTAAATGGGCAACTTTAAAAAATAAAGAGTGTAAAAATTAGAGGCTAGTTCAGTTGGTGCCTACCAGCATTTTCACTGCTCTCTCCAAAAGCTGGGAATCTGGACGAAAGGAAGGAACAGGTCCAGGTCCACCCATCAGTATCCATACACCCCTGCACCAGCAAACTGCAGACCAAGCGCAAGTAGAGGATCACAGGTTAAATTTCAGTTTATAAAAAGAAAATTGCATTTGCCATGCATATTTCAGAAAAGAATGCCAAAGGGCACTGATCTGTAAAGACACACTTCACAGTTCAGAATTAAACGTGGAATATGGAGTTCTTTGTCTCTGGTCCTTTCTGTTTGCTATCTATACAAGGACTGTGGAGTATTCTGTGATGTGTTCCACAACAAATGCAGAAATCACTGTTAGAGTTTGCACTAATTGATAACATTGTTGGAAGTCTCAGTAAAAAGGCTGGAGACTAAGCAGACGTGAAAATAAGTAGCTTTTCCTAATGAGAAATGGTACATTTTCTAGGAAGGAGGTGAGCACGCAAGAAAATATGACAAACTTTGAAGTGTTATTACTTCTATTATGTCTACTCAGTGGGTAGAGGATCTGTCTGCAGGGCTGCTCAGCTGCCTTCACAAATATAAAATGAATTTTTTTAAAAATTGAGTTTTTCTTATGTTTTAAACCACTAAAAGAAATACACTGAATTTAGCAACAAGGGGCTATGGAACTTTGCCTAGCTTTACTGTATTTCTGTGGCACCTGGCACTGAACAGATTAGATTTGCAAAATCATCTACATGGGTTACTTGAAGCCCTGACTTACTGCTTTTCATCATTAGGTGAATTTTGAGTTCCCATCCATTTCTCTCTTGTCAGGAAAGCTCAACTCCTTCCATTTGCAGAGATGAACACTATGTCTGGAATAATTCTCTTGTGCATTTCCCATGGGGTTGGCAGGCAGCTGATGTATGTGTTCTGCAGCCCATATAGATCTGTGGCAAAGAGTATGAGGAGTCAGGAGTCTCTTTTGCCTCTCTAAGTGCATAGCTCAGAGTGTAAAATCTGTTAGTAAGAGTTTTTTAATTTTATTTAAATAAAATTGAGATTAAAAAATGAAAACATAAAGCAGTGTTGCCCAGCTACCAAAAATATTAAGATTTTTACTTCCAGAGGATTGATGAAATGATAACACATACCCCTACTTTAGCATTGCAGTGGGTGTTGGTGATTACTTGGTCCCCAGGACCGTCCCTCAGTGTCATCATTTCTGAAGAGCTCTTGTCTCATCTCCATTCCTGCTTTCCTCAATTGCCTTTCCACGTACCACAAAACCTCTTTCTTTCTCTTGGCCCATTACCTCTTAGAAAATTGCAAGATTTGCATGTGAAGATGTCTCTTAACAGTTTAGAGAGTTTGGTCAAAAAAAGTTGGGAGTTCAGCTCAATTTTTTTCTCTTTAATTAAAAGTGATCTTGATCCTCAGCCATTAAATTCAGACATTTATCAAAATTTCTACATGCCTGCATGCCAGGTGTAAAGCCAACTCTAAGATGGAACATGCCTGGAAGCGTGAGGACAAAGGTGAAGGTAACTGCAATTCAACCCAAATTGGGCTCCTCTCCACCCAAAATACTGAAATCGTATGATTTACTTTAAAACTCTGGAATTTTGTACTTTTGAAACATGGAAGCATCTGCAGTAGAGAAGAAACACCACCGCCTTTTAAATGGCCTTATCTAAGTATTTTGTTCAGTTTTGAATATTGTACAAAGAAAGAAAAAAATGCTAGCAGTGCCTCCTGACAAAGAATAAATCTAGATCAGAGATACTTTATCATTCTTAACAGTAGTTACTTCAATATGCTACTCTGTGGGGAAAAAAGGTATCAGGACTTACATTTAACTATATGGATATAGTAGTTTACACTGAATAAAGGATATAAGGTAGAAAGGGTTGTATAACAATATCATAAACAAATATTGCTGCCTAGAAACAGCAGGCATAGACACATTAAAATATTTAAGGTACCTGAAATATTAACTACCTAGCAACAAGTCCCTGATTACTTCAAGGAAAATATGCACCACTAGGGAAGGCAGAAATCATAGCGATCATTATTATTATACTTTTTTTTTTTTTACAGTAACAATTAGGCACATCACTCCTGTTGTATAACATACAATTATATGCATAGAGAATCCCTGCCTTAAATAGTTTGTGCTTGACTACACTAAGAAACAATATATCACTATGAAATTATAGGATATGTATTTGATAGAGCTGAGAAACTGTCTCTCTGCGTCACTGGGTTCTGGTTCCTCCTCTGCCTCTGACCACACCAACTCACTTACGTCCACACATTCCTATTTTGGCGCTTNAAGGGCACTGATCTGTAAAGACACACTTCACAGTTCAGAATTAAACGTGGAATATGGAGTTCTTTGTCTCTGGTCCTTTCTGTTTGCTATCTATACAAGGACTGTGGAGTATTCTGTGATGTGTTCCACAACAAATGCAGAAATCACTGTTAGAGTTTGCACTAATTGATAACATTGTTGGAAGTCTCAGTAAAAAGGCTGGAGACTGAGCAGACATGAAAATAAGTAGCTTTTCCTAATGAGAAATGGTACATTTTCTAGGAAGGAGGTGAGCACGCAAGAAAATATGACAAACTTTGAAGTGTTATTACTTCTATTATGTCTACTCAGTGGGTAGAGGATCTGTCTGCAGGGCTGCTCAGCTGCCTTCACAAATACAAAATGATTTTTTTTTTTTTAAATTGAGTTTTTCTTAAGTTTTAAACCAGTAAAAGGAATACAATGAATTTAGCAACAAGGGGGTATGGAACTTTGCCTAGCTTTACTGTATTTCTGTGGCACCTGGCACTGAACAGATTAGATTTGCAAAATCATCTACATGGGTTACTTGAAGCCCTGACTTACTGCTTTTCATCATTAGGTGAACTTTGAGTTCCCATCCATTTCTGTCTTGTCAGGAAAGCTCAACTCCTTCCATTTGCAGAGATGAACACTATGTCTGGAATAATTCTCTTGTGCATTTCCCATGGGGTTGGCAGGCAGCTGATGTATGTGTTCTGCAGCCCATATAGATCTGTGGCAAAGAGTATGAGTCGTCAGGAGTCTCTTTTGCCTCTCCAAGTGCACAGCTCAGAGTGTAAAATCTGTTAGTAAGAGTTTTTCCATTTTATTTAAATAAAATTGAGATTAAAAAATGAAAACATAAAGCAGTGTTGCCCAGCTACCAAAAATATTAAGATTTTTACTTCCAGAGGATTGATGAAATGATAACACATACCCCTACTTTAGCATTGCAGTGGGTGTTGGTGATTACTTGGTCCCCAGGACCGTCCCTCAGTGTCATCATTTCTGAAGAGCTCTTGTCTCATCTCCATTCCTGCTTTCCTCAATTGCCTTTCCACGTACCACAAAACCTCTCTCTTTCTCTTGGCCCATTACCTCTTAGAAAATTGCAAGATTTGCATGTGAAGATGTCTCTTAACAGTTTAGAGAGTTTGGTCAAAAAAAGTTGGGAGTTCAGCTCAATTTTTTTCTCTTTAATTAAAAGTGATCTTGATCCTCAGCCATTAAATTCAGACATTTATCAAAATTTCTACATGCCTGCATGCCAGGTGTAAAGCCAACTCTAAGATGGAACATGCCTGGAAGCGTGAGGACAAAGGTGAAGGTAACTGCAATTCAACCCAAATTGGGCTCCTCTCCACCCAAAATACTGAAATCGTATGATTTACTTTAAAACTCTGGAATTTTGTACTTTTGAAACATGGAAGCATCTGCAGTAGGTGCTGAATGCACGAAGAAACACCACCGCCTTTTAAATGGCCTTATCTAAGTATTTTGTTCAGTTTTGAATATTGTACAAAGAAAGAAAAAAATGCTAGCAGTGCCTCCTGACAAAGAATAAATCTAGATCAGAGATATGTTATCATTCTTAACAGTAGTTACTTCAGTATGCTACTCTGTGGGGAAAAAAAGGTATCAAGACTTACATTTAACTATATGGATATAGTAGTTTACACTGAATAAAGGATATAAGGTAGAAAGGGTTGTATAACAATATCATAAACAAATATTGCTGCCTAGAAACAGCAGGCATAGACACATTAAAATATTTAAGGTACCTGAAATATTAACTACCTAGCAACAAGTCCCTGATTACTTCAAGGAAAATATGCACCACTAGGGAAGGCAGAAATCATAGCGATCATTATTATTATACTTTTTTTTTTTTTACAGTAACAATTAGGCACATCACTCCTGTTGTATAACATACAATTATATGCATAGAGAATCCCTGCCTTAAATAGTTTGTGCTTGACTACACTAAGAAACAATATATCACTATGAAATTATAGGATATGTGTTTGATAGAGCTGAGAAACTGTCTCTCTGCGTCACTGGGTTCTGGTTCCTCCTCTGCCTCTGACCACACCAACTCACTTACGTCCACACATTCCTATTTTGGCGCTTACAATTATGCTTTAGTTGTGCCATAGCACAGGCAAACGTAATCTGACACACGTTACATGACATCATTTGACAAAAGAACCAAGGATAGGCTGTGAGTCTTACTTCCCTTGACATTGCTCATGTCATTTAACGTTCCTGTACGTTACTCTCATAGTGACCTACGGTGCACTCGCAGCAGGAGCTCCCCGGGGTTACAGCTCAGCACTGCCGAGTCTTCCTCCACCACCATTGCACGTTCCAAGCGTATGAGCCCAAGGGCAGAATTTCCTCCTGCAGTGTTTGTAAAACAGCTGAAAGGCCTCTGATGGAAAATGGTTTCCAGTAATAGTTAAACTTTCTAATCTTGCATGTGCTCATTACAGCAGTGAGTAAACATGTTGGCAGGATGCTTACATGCTGTGTGGTGGCAGGCTCTAGTAGATGCCTACATTCCTGTGATTTTTTTTTTAAAGCTTCTAAAAGGTGTCAGGTTAATGGAGGTTTGCAGGGTGTTGGAGGCCTTGGGTTCCTGCAGTTCCCATTATAATAAACAACACTGACGTATTCAGCATTTTAAATGCTAGGATGCTTTCAGATGTGGCTTCCAGACTAGGTTTTGCAGAACATTTGCAGAGCATTTATTTTTATAATTTAGTGATTCAGATTTTGTACCATCAAGCTTCTTCATCCAGATGATGAAATTCTTCTGGGGTCACAAGGTGATATTTTTGCTTTTTGTCCAGACTTTTTCCGCTGGGAACTCTGCAGGAGTCTCCAGTAGTTGCTGACAAGAGCCTGACCCATCAGTGGCATCGGCTCCTGATGCATCCTGTCCTGTAACATTCCTCTCACACAGGGGCAGGAAAGTCAGGGAGCTTTTTGTGTTTATGATTTTCCCTGTTCTTTTGGTGGATTTTCTGTCTGAAGGATTGCATACCTGAAGCTTCTTTTGTTGCCAGAAGTTGGAACAGAATCTGAGTACATTTATGAAAAAGATGGAGGAAGAAGACACCAAATTTGTATCAGTTTATACGGAACTTTCAGGTGTGATTCAAGCAGCTCATGTGCAGAAATCATGTCTTGGCAAAACCAAGCTCTGAGAATCTTTCAAATTTAAAAATCGTAAAGAAATTACGTTACTTGGGCTTGAGCCATGAAACATGTTTCTAACTAATTTTATTTGCTACATGGTGCTCTGGCAATGGCAAAATCCAGTCAATGGAAGAAAATAACAGATCCAGTGAATGCTAAGTTAGAGTCATCATACAGCCAACACATAAAGAAAATGGTCCATTACAGCAATATTATTAAAACGAGCGTATACCGTGTCATTTTATACTGTGACAAAATTATCTTTCTCAGGGCCAGCTGACGCAGTTGCATTACTGCAAGTGGAAAATACGGCCCATTAGCTCATCCCAGCCGCCAGTCACCATTACAGGCGCTTCTTACCTCGATGTATGACGTCACCAGCAGCTTGACGTCGAAGCCGGGAGGAGAACGGTCCCCAGCGACCAGCAGAGGGCGACGGTGTCCCGCGGATGCCGCCGCCGCCGCCTCTCTCCCCGCAGCCGCGGGGCTCTCCCGGGCAAATCCCGGCGCTGCCGCCCCGATCCCTGCCTTTGAAACTGGGGGGCGATGGGGGAGTTTAGGGGCTCGGCGGCTTTGTCTAGTGCAGCCGCTTTAGAATATACTTTAATTAAGCGCGGAGGGTTGAGTGTGGAGTGATGAGCGGAGAGGTGACACAACCCATTTGTGCCACAGCTGCTCACGTGGAAATCCACCGGCTTTTTTACTGGGTTTTGGGTTTTTGTTGTTGTTGTTTTATTTTTTTTTATTTTAAACACCTAGTCACAAAAAAAAAGAAAAAAATATGAAAGAAACAAACCGCCTTAATTTCCTTGATTTTATTTACGTCTGCTGCAGCGCCGAGAAATACAAGTTGGCATTTTATATGAACAGATGAATAGGATACGAAAAAAATCCTATCTGAGACCAGTCTTAATGTCATGTTATTTAATTTAAACCTGCCTCATTATAAATAATGTGCAAATTGAACTTAAGCATCCAGATCCACCTGGGAAACGGTAGGATTTTCAAACTTCAGGGCCGATGGATTCTAGCACTTCCTTAAGGCTGCAGGTGTTTGGGCCATAGCCTCCCAATTTATGGTTCTAACTAAGAAAAAACGCCTCCTTCACCAGAGGAGCTGTTTACTGATGCTTTCTTTCTAGGCATCTGTTGTCCAAACACACTCTAAAACCTGAGGGAGGTTTTTTTTAATGTTTTCCAGAAAAGCAATGAATAAGCAATGTAAAAAAAAAGGTTTACACGGAGAGCAGAAAAAAAGAGAGAAAAGATGCTGGCATTACATTTTTCACCACCTAGCCATGCTTGCTTCTTTACAGAAGCAGTAGCTCTAAATTTGCAAAAAAAACCACCCAACCCCAAAAAAGAGAAAACATGCGCAAGTCCCCAAATAACTTTCCTGCTCAACTAAAGGGGTTTGAAGCGAGGTTTCTGACACCAACTAGTGCATTATGCATGCAGTTGTTCTGTTTTGCTGATTTGATTTGCTTCAAGTCTCAATGTTAATTATAGTGAAAAAGATAAATACAGACTCTGTATTTAAATTTGCTAACAACCTTAAAAATAGATGCTACTACCCTACCCTTAATCAAACACAGCATTCACAGGGAAATCCAATTTAACGCTAACAAAGCCAACTGTGGTCACAGATTTGATTCTCAGTTGTAATATGTAATTTTAAGTAGCCATGTATCCTTCAGTTTTGTTCAATGTATTTGGATTCAGCTTGTGGAAGATAAAACAGAAAATTATGTCCTGCCACAGCATAATTCCTGCCTATGGGAAATGGATTCAAGAAGGACAGGGAATCAACCTGGCTGGGTTATAGCACTGGTACAGAAAATAATTTATTGTGCCACTTGTAAACTGGGATAACAGGCACACAGCCTATCCCTGTGGAGTATTTAATGACTGGAAAGCAGTTTGGAATCATATAATTAAAAACTAGATAAGCACACATTCGAGCATGCAAGGTTTCCTGACACAGAAATTAGGTGAAAAACAATCCCCAACCATTGTGATGGTAGGATGAATTGATGTGGACAGCACCCCATTATGCAAAGACCAGTTTTTGCTCTATGCTTTACGTATTTTCTTCTTAGAGTCCAATTTGTTCAAGCGAAGGTTGCATCAGCTATCATATCAAAAAGATTGGAGCAGCCCTTAGAGTCAGATGGTTGTGACTTCTTGGCAGCTTTCAGTGCTGACGTAAGTCACTTTAAAATAGGATATGCAATCACTCTATCTCAGGGAAAAAAGTGGCTCATATAAATTCTGGCACTGATTGTGATTTTAATGTCTTGCTCTTTTAAAATTAGTCTTTCAGAAATCAAAGTGTAGATATACCATATATCAATATTCCGTATTTCAAGTCTGTTTTCCTGTTTCCCAGGAGAAACTGGTCTAAAGAATCCTAGATCACAGATTCTAAAATTCAGAATATCCCTGATTTCCTTTGCCTTGTTTTCAGTTAATAATTCTTGAAATAGTTGTATCAAACTGAATATAGTATTCCCACTGAGGTTTTACTCAGAGTAGAAGGGTTACTGCATAGGTCTTACATATAATGCGCCTGTTTATTTGCTGTAGTATAATGGGATTTTTTTTTTAATGTTTTTGTTACTGATTGGTTGATCAAGTTATGGTCTAGGATTAACCCAGAACTCCCAATTAACCAGCTGTTCCTGACCTTGTATTTATACAGATGATCACTCCTCCTGGAAATTTTTCTCTTGACAGTCATTTCATTTATTTCAGATAATTTATTTAACTTGCCACATTAATCTTGTAATGAAATCCTGATTCCCAGTGGGCTTTCAGGCCCTCCTAGCTTGAAAATTTACACACTAGACTTGTTATTCCGTTATTTGGGCCATTGGTAAAGATACAGGACAGTACCTAACTCATGAGTTAGTCATTAGTAACCACTCTACAAGAGAAACTTCCCAGCTATTTGGGACTATGGAAGTATCCTAACTGGACATATCCTTAGATATTTATGGGAAAATCACAAGATCAAAGGTCATACTAAGAGCAGATATGCATTATCACCCAGGAGTGCTAAACTGGGTACGGATTCAATCTTAAATTTATTGTGTTAAATGTTTCTTAACATTTTGTTGTCCTGCAGGTACTTGAAAGTACGCACTTTATTTTTTTCTATTCTTTTTTTCGTTTAAGAAAAGGGTCTGTCTGACTGATTGATCTAAAATTCCTGGAGTCATCCTTCTTTCCCTTTTTTAATGCTCAGGATCGTGGCACAGATTCATCACATATATAGAGCTATAACCTCCCCTTGATTTCACAGACATAGGAAAACAATGGTAAAATAGAAGCCCAACTACTTTTCTTGTTTTCTAGAGCCTTGCTCATCCTCTGTTAGTTTTCAAAGGTTATCAGGTCTCCACCTGGTCCTACTGGCTTGGTGACATAGTGGAGGCTCTTGCAACAGCAACACATGCTTGTAATTTTTCCCTTCAATAATTACTCGGATCTATTTCCTCCTACATTCTATATGGTGTAATGGTGTATATGGCAGGCCTATGACGCCTTAGTAAATGAAGCGGTGCCTTGCAATTCTTTGTGTGCCTTTCCCCCCCAAAGAGCTATTTGACTATTTATAAGTGGTTTCTAGGACATTTTAAAATTCTGTTCAAGAATGGCTTCGACCTTTTCTCAGAAACATCTTCTGGTAAAGCTGAGTCATCTGTGTAGCTACATGCCAGTCAGAGTGTTACAGCTCTCTGATTTATCACACATAGTCATAGGTCTAGGGTATAAAGCTATTATAGATATGCAGTATATAAATTGCTCAAATATATGTATCTCTTGTAACATAATTAAAATGTCAAACAAAGTGAAAAGCATGTTAGTAATTGCCATGCGGTACATATGGCTCTGATTCCACCTTGGCTTCTCACTGGCATTCCCTTTCACAAATGCAAAACCTGACCGACTCCAACGATGATACAGGACTTCCCTGATTTGTCTTAGTTACAGTCTTACATCAGTCTTTTTCCGTCTTATTTTCATAAAATATAGAGCTTGCTTTCATTAATCTGCATATAAATATGAGCGTAAACTCTTGCACCATAGCAGTTTAAAACATTTTACGCATGTGAATACAGTCAGGCTATAATACCTCTGCACAGTAGGGAAATACTACCTTCAGTCATATATATAAAAGTGACGTAGAGAGATAAAGCTATTTATCCAAGGACAAGGATTCATATTTTCTGATTTTCAGCCTTCTTTTTCAGTCTCATGTCTATCTTCTTTCCCTGGGTTTTACGATGACCTACATATGATTGCACAATAAATGCAAAGCTAGCAATAAACACTGTTAGCCTGTATATAGCAAAGATCATCTCTGCTAGTTATTGAAATATAGAACACATAATCTCACAGGACAATAAAGTTCTTTTAATCTTCTGGTTTAGCCCTTTGAGAGTCGTAAGAATTCTAATTACCAGTACAGTACTTAACTGCACATCAAGAACTGGAAGACTGCAAATTCTGTACGTGACTTTTTTTATCCACAAGCCACAGAAGAAGGAAAAGCTGACAGTGGTTTTTGACCTAAATTATCACCTAGCAGCTAGAGGTTCTGCTCTCCGGAGAAAAGGATTCAGTGTCACTCTTATGACTTCACACATCCCTACTCCTCTCTTAAATACTGATGTGTTTATTTGCAGTATAAATGCAGCTTTATGTAGAGGCTGAGGATCTGTAAAGATAAGTTCTATTAGAGACCAGTGGATATGCATGTCAATAAGGTTTTATTATGGCTTTATACATCTGCTAGAGTAACTATACTAGCAGTGTTAAAAATAATCACTTCTTCAGCCAGCATGTGTGCTGGCAAATCTGGCTGAGATACAGCAAGGCTTACAGAAGACCACTCTTACTGTTCCAGCTCATGTCATTTGGGAAGGTGATGTAACGGTGACTGGAAAAGCTCCTTTGTATGGCACCTTCTGTGTCTCATCACAGCACGCTGCTGGTCCAAGTATGGATGAGCGCATGAACTGGATTCCTTACAGCTGAAACAAAACCAGCAGATGCCCTCCAGGACTGCATCTCATGTGCTCCAGTTGCTAAAGGGTCTGTAGGACAAAACTACATTTAATCTTAAATAAAGCTCCTGGAATGTGCACAGTGCAGCAGCTGGAGCCTCAGCACCAGCTGTTTTATTCTCCAAATCCTTTCGTGCTATACTGCACTGCTGGCTAGTGTAGGCATGGCTGGCATTAGTGCATTTGTAACATAGACATGATCTGATCCTGCATCGCTTGGCAATGCAGAATGAAATGTCAAGTGAGTGACACTAAGGTAAATCCTGACCCTAAAAATTTAGGCTGCTTTTGTTCAACAAAGGCCAGGTAGGTTTACTGTTACTCTGGTTACTGTTATTTGGAGTCCAGTTTCATAAACAGTATTTTAATAGGTTATTCTGCATCTGCATTAGTTCCCTGAATTCAGTTCACAATATGCTGCACAAATGCTTGTGGCTATACAGTGCAGGCATGGTACAGGAATAGAAACACGCAGCTGGGAAGGAGGAAATGATTATTTAAGCTGGCTTTAGCAGCATTGTTGCTGAATGTCACAGCATGTCAGACCTCACTCTGAAAAGTTCCCTCTGGAACATAGTCTGGGGTAAGGAAAGGAGAATTTGACCCCAAATTAATTTATTACATAAGCTTTTGCTGCAACTAAGCAAGTACACGTGCCATTTTGAAAGCATGTTAGTCACAACATAGAAAATGAAGACAACTAAAGTGACAGAATGTAAATATTTTGTATTAAAAACGTAACGATTGAATGGAGTACTAAGGTATGTTTTCCATCACAATTTAGTAATGCTTAAATCCAGGCTGATCAATAGTGTAATTATCTTATGATCCATCCCTTAAATATCTGTTTCTGTTATTGTTCTTTGTCTTTTGTAATGTTTCTAGATCTCTGGAGTTTGAATAGACATTGTACTTTGTACAGTACCTAGCACAGTGGGGGTCCTTATCTGTAACCAGAGTTCCTGGGCACGACAATAATGTAAACAATGCATAATAATTAATAAATATTGCATAAAATAGTAAGTGCCATGAGAAAGGGAAGTAAGAGGATAGTGATTTAAAAAAATCAGACAGGGAGGCTTAGATTTTTCCTACATTTATTTCCATCACATTCAACCGAGGGAGATTTCTTCACTGAATAACTAATACAATTTGTTTTCATAGGACAGCCAAAAACAGGGTGAAAAGTGACAAAAAGAAATGTGTAACACTTCTGGACTTGACAACTATTGCTATTCTTCAGGCATTATTTGATGCTCAGCCTCAACAGTATTCACAGCACATAAAGCTATGTTATACCAAGAATGAAATACATATACCTTGCTATTGTTGCTATTTTACAATCAAATTGCCTCAATACTGAGTAGTCAGATTCACATATAGTGACAGAAAGTATGATGTATCTCGAGGAAAAAGCTAGATTCAGTGAGCCCTAATAACATGACAAAGATAACTGGATTTTTTTTTGTTTCTATAATAATAAAATAGAAAAAAAATCAGGGAAAAATAAAGTGAATTCCAAGAAAGCTACTTGCAAAGTCATTCAAATTGGCTAAATGGTATCAGATAAAAATAGACTTTTAATTTTGTTTTTTTTTCTAAAAGACATATCAAACTCCAATGATCCTAAAATTTTGCTTTACATCCTGTCTAAAAGCAAAAGTCTTGATTTTATTTTTTCTGAAATGTAAACTATTTTTCTATTAAAGAAATCAACCTAAATTAAGAGTAGAGAAGGGAGGGAAGCTCTTCCAAAGGGTGATAAAACCATTTAACTTGCTCAGAGTGTTTTAAAATCTTATTTTGCTCAATATATCTTCAATGAGTTGCCAATGTGTTTCTGTACCATTTTTTTGTGGGAAAGTTTTTAGAAGAAAAATACTTATGTTTATGAGACCCTTCTTAGAAGAAAAATATTTATGTTTGTAAGAATCTTCTTAGGAGAAAAATACTCATGTTTGTCAGAACCTTTTTTAGAAGAAGGTCCTTATGTAGTTGATGTCTACTACAGGANTGCTCCACTCCCAAGTCACTGAGTTAAATACTGTTTTGTAGCTAGAACCACCAACAAGACAAAGCTGTCTTTGAAACATTTCCATAGAAGCCAAAATTGTGAACTCCTGCCACCCTAATAATGACACATATGGTTGTCAAGGGAAGCCTGAAAGGAAACTCTCTTGTAATGCAACTGTGCAAAAGCCCACACTTGGGAAAAATGAGTCTGCTGTGTAGATTGCCTTGATGCTTTCTGGCAAATGAGATTAATGCTTAATCAGCCTTTAATCAATGAAAAGACTGAAATGGGGCTGTGGAGCAAAAAATAGAAACTATTTTGTGAAGGACTTTTATATCTGAACTGGTCTACTCTGTACACTTAGAAAAGCACTGTAAAAGCACCATGCCTAGGTGATCAGATGAGAAAAGCGAGTAGAATCTGTTTTAAATTAGCTGTGAATTTTATTACAATGGTCATGAAGAGCAGCCTGTAATGTACCTTGGAGAAATTACAAATTAAATGTAGCCTCGGTGTACTCTAAGTACCATTTTAAATGATGAAGTAACAACAAGTAAGGAATCTTCTCATGTGTGATTGCACTGGCTTGGTAGTCTGCAAAGTGAAATCTGGATTTGCAGAATAAAAGAATCTTAGACAGTCAAAACATTCTCATTTATTTTTGCCAATGGTCTCATTGATTTGGTCTTAACACTAAGTGCAACAGAGGGAAATCAATACATTACCCATAAGCCATATAGTATATTGCAGATGTTAACCACATGCACATTGCTTTGAAGGGAAAATGTAATCGTTTTCCTGTGTGCTCAGTGCAAGTCCGTGAAGTTAATGGAAATATTCCCATTGGCAAGTAAGAGGTTTTCATGGGGAAGGAGGAAATACCAGAGGCCCTCTTCCTTTAGAGATAACAACTACAGCTGCCATATGAAAAAGTTATTTCAGTGGAAAGAAAGCTAAAAATAAATTCAGGCAAAAATTCTTATGCTGAACTGCTTTCCCTGTTTTTGAGAAAGTTTTTGTTCTCTTGCCAAAAGCTAATATTCATGCCAGTGGTTTTGTATTTTTCTGTTATAGAACACAACATACAAGTATTTTTCAGAATATTTAATACTGAAAGTACATTTACAGGAACTTCAGAAGTGTTCTGGTGGCAACTGCTGGCTGTCACAAACCTCTTTTTATCTGCTATATTGCCAACCAGCAAAAGCTTGGGGGACACTGGCTTGGTTGTTATCACTTCATCTGCGGTGGCTGCCTATAACCTCCCGCGGCTTTGTGGCTTGTGCTGCTGAAGCCTCCCAGGGCCTGCGGGGCCCGGCCCCTCTCCCGGGCACCAAAAGTCGCCGGCCGCGGGCCGGGGAGCGCCGGGGCCACCCGGGAGCCAGGCCGGGCCGCCCTCACTCCGCGGCAGGGGAGCGTCGAGGCTGGGCCCCAGGCACTGAGGGGAGGGCGCGTACCCTCCCTCAGACCCCGCCACCCCCGTCCCGGGGGTTGTCGCCGGTTATCCCCACCGCGGAGGGCAAAGCTTCCCGCTCCCCGCCGCGGCGGCTCAGTCCGGCCCCGTCCCCGCCCCTCACTGTCTCTGTGTCCCCCCCCCCGGCAGATGGCTGAGGGTACCCCGCTGAGGAGAAGGGCGGGCGGGAGCAGAAGCCCCGCCCCTCGCGCTCCGCAAGCCCCGCCCAGCGCCGCGCTGCACCTTTAAGCGCGCGGCGATGCGCTTGACGAGCAGTGTCACGTGCGGCGGTGGGGCCGGAACCCGAGCTCGTGCCCGGCCGGCTGAGGAAGCGCCCCTGGCCGGAGCGGCGGCAGCGCCGCTGGGATTCGGCGGGCTTCCCGCGGTACTGCGCGCACCCGCGTTCGGCCCGGGAGCGCGCCTCGCCTCAGCCCGCCCCCTTCCTCCCGGCGCGGCTGCCGAGCGGCGGGAGTGCCCCGCTCTCTCTCCCTCACGGCGGTAAGGAGGGCGGCGGCGTGTGAGGATGGAGCTGTTCCAAGCCAAGGACCACTACATCCTGCAGAGCGGCGAGCGGGCGCTGTGGTGCAGCCGGAGGGACGGCAGCCTGCAGCTGAGAGCCGGTGAGCCCCCGCCGAGGCGGAGGGGCTGGGGCCGGGGCGCGCCTCCTTGCCCGCTTCCTGTGTGTGGGGAAGGGCGGGCCGGCACCCACCCGCCTGGGGTGCCCTCGCCGGGGAGCGGCGGCTGACTGACCGGCGTGCCGGTCGCTGAGGGGGAAAGGCGGTGGGGGAGCTGCCCTGTGAGGGCCGGCGAGGGGGGGACCAGCCCCGAAAGCCGCCGGGGACGCCCGGTGGCGGTGCCCAGCCTTGGGTGAGGGCGGGGGGCGGCAGGGCCTGGGCGCGAAGGGGCTCCTTGGAGGTGCCGCCCTCCGCAGCTGGCCGTGTACCGTGTCCTGGTACCGGTGACCCGCCGGGGAACGGACCTTCTGCGGGCTGAGGTGGTGGTTTTTTTTGGCACGGTGTGTTTGTTGCTCTGTAAAATAAAGTCGGGCTGCCCCTGCCGGCTCCCTGTGTGTAACCGGAATAGTTTATAATGTTGAAATGGACGCGGTCACCCTTGCTGGAGCATCCTTTAAGGAGAAGGGCCATCTTGTGCGGGTGTCAGCCTTATCTGAGGGATGCTGGCCGGTGTTCGTGACAAAGGGTGATTGTGGCTTTGAGCAAATGTGTTCTGTGGTCTCTTCTTTTAGGAGAAATTGAACAGGTGTCTACACCTGGGAATTGCTCTCAAATTTTCATAGTGACTGTGGGCAGTATAAGTGGTAATTACAGAGGGGGGCTGTGTGTGTTAGTGTCAGGCTGCGGAGAAGGTAGTGGGAACAAAGATTGTAGATACAGAGAGTTGTGTTAATGGAAATTTTGAAACAATGGTAGTGACAATATGTCTGGGAGGTTAGTCAGTAAAGGCGTCCATGAAAAGAAATATCATCCTTATAAATTAACTTGCTTTGAGTACTATGTGTAGCTTAGACATAAAGACCTATGGTGTGCCTGCTTATAAGTTAAAAATACTCTAAAGAGCTGGATGTTTCACCAAATATATGTTAGGTTGCACAGATATTACTTATGGCTTTCTAAAATTGGGATCCATGTTATGCCAAAATAGCCAGTGCGTGTGACCAGGTTGGCTATCTGAATACAGGACACTTCATGAGGTTTTTTTAAAAGGCTGGAATAGCTTTATAGGTCAACATCAAAGACCATTTTTATCTGAGTTTATCTAAATAACTGTTTTTCATACTGCTCTGTCTTTTGTTGTGTTTTCATGTTTGAGTCATGCCAATCCTTTCGTCTTGTCGGTGACATTTGTTTGCATCTCTTGGATAAAATTACAGTCTGTCTCAAGTTAACGTGACTTATTCTTGTCCAGCAGCTTCACTTGTGGTTGAAAGTCCAGTAATACTTTAATTTATAAATCACTTTATGAAGTACTTGATATTAAGCTAGCAAAGAATATTGCTGGTCAATGAAATGCATGTTTTTGTGGTGATCCACCCCCTCAGTTTTAGATTTGCTGTGGTTATAATCCTCTCCATTGGCATAAAAGCTCTTATTTGTCCCAGAGTAATAAAAGCATAAACTAGCAAACTGTAGATCTGGAGATTGTTGTTTGAAAGCTTTACTTTTTAAAAGCATCAGTCACTAGTTTTCATATACAATTGGCAGAAGGAAGTGAAGACTCCCTCAGGAAAGACCCAGAAAGCCAAGTAATTATAAAGAGCTGGAAAGACAAGGCACAGTGTTTCCTTCTGTCTCTGAAATTTCAGCACCCAAACCACACTCTCTCATCACATCCTGAAACATTAAAATTCATGTTTAGGACAAAGAAATGGAGGAACAGAAACGTGACAGCCCCATACAGTACTGACCCAGTTAAAACAGTAGAAGTAAGCAGCTGGACTTGATTTTTCCAACAAACTTAGTGCTGCTCCATTATCGTGTAGCCATGCTGGATTGCTCAGACCTCTCAAGCCTTTTCACCATCCCTTCCCACTTGCTGTGTCAGCATCTTGCCATGGAGCCTACAGCTCTGCAAAGAACTGCAAGGAGCCCAAGGAGAACCATGAGCGAGTCCACATGCAATGAGGCACCTGCTCTTGTGCAGAATTACGGTGCAGACCCTGCTCCGGAGCACAGGCACAATTCCCAGCCTGAATACTNTGTTCAGAAATTGGCTAATCTTGAAAGCTGAATTTCTGACCTCTGTGAATCATAGAGAGAACAGCTTGAATTAAAAAAGACAAAAAAAGCCCTTGGTAAATATTTGCTATAAGCAAAGTCTGAGGTTGGCCCTAGTTTGAAGGATGTCTGCCTACGTTTACAAGATGTTTCTGGTGTTTTTTTCCTCTGAAGTGAAAGCGCTAATGAGTTACCTGCAGGAAATCCATGAATCACTTTGGCATCATAGATTTTGTTAGGAATTTAGCTGTCTGCAGCATACTTTTTTTTCAGTGAAAAAACGTTGTTCAACCATGCTTTGATTATTTCACATCAGGTCTTTGTCAGGATTTCACTCTTGGTTTACTCGGCTTATGCCCTGCTTGGCTGCTCCTGACTGGTAGTTCTACACAGATTACAAACATCATTTTATTGATGTTACTGGTATAAATTTTGTATTTATATATGCATGTGTATACATATTTAGAAAAGAGCAAAAGTATTGAAGACACTGAAGTCTTCTTCCCATTTTTTTTTATCATCANTATAAATCACTTTATGAAGTACTTGATATTAAGCTAGCAAAGAATATTGCTGGTCAATGAAATGCATGTTTTTGTGGTGATCCCCCCCCCCAGTTTTAGATTTGCTGTGGTTATAATCCTCTCCATAGGCATAAAAGCTCTTATTTGTTCCAGAGTAATAAAAGCATAAACTAGCAAACGGTAGATCTGGAGGTTATTGTTTGAAAGCTTTACTTTGTGAAAGCATCAGTCACTAGTTTTCATACAGCCATTGCTGTGACTTTTTTTTCTTCACGTCCACTACCTTCATGGAGGCTTGCCGGTGCCCAGCAGTTTGTCCGCATGCTCTTCAGCAGCATTTTGTCCTTAGCCTACCTTTAAATTTTCAGCCAGTATACATGTGATCTCTACTGTGTGTGACCTACAGATTAATGAAAGGTAATGTGATATTGAAGTCTCCTAGTCTGCTTGAAACTCTTTGATTGTTAGTCAGGCTTTACCATTTCAATATGTTTGTAGTTTTGTTCTTCCAACCTTGTATGTGAATCATCTTATTGAAAGTGGGCTCTAGGGCTGTGAAGTGCTTTAGCATGCCTTGGCATGTTGAAAGTAAACCCAAGAAAGAAACAGTTCTCTCGCAAGAAGTATTTCTTGGATCAGTAGCTCTTGCTTCTATTAAGACAAAGTTGGATAGCCTCAAGTTTGCAAATTTATTATGTTTGACCATTTATAATCAAGGTCACTGCGCGGAAATGAGCAAATGGGTTACTGTGGGATGAGTCACTGCTGTATTAAAAAAAAAACAAAGTCATAACTTGTGTTCATTGACATGTTTAATAGTCTGTCAAAAGGCTGTAATCTAACTGTATGTGGAATAAAACTAAGGCCTCCAAAAGTAAGTAGGAACTTGGAGGCCTTGGTTTTATTCTGTCCCACAAAGGCTGCTCTGAATTAATCTTTACACATTCATGAATTTTGATAGATAATACTGGAGAACCTTGCCAAGTATTGCTTTATGTGCTAAGTCTAAATCTGGAGATCTGGTGCTGAGCTTTGTAATGCTCTCCTCCCTCAACCATAAAGGCATGTTCAGAAATTGGCTAATCTTGAAAGCTGAATTTCTGACCTCTGTGAATCATAGAGAGAACAGCTTGAATTAAAAAAGACAAAAAAAGCCCTTGGTAAATATTTGCTATAAGCAAAGTCTGAGGTTGGCCCTAGTTTGAAGGATGTCTGCCTACGTTTACAAGATGTTTCTGGTGTTTTTTTCCTCTGAAGTGAAAGCGCTAATGAGTTACCTGCAGGAAATCCATGAATCACTTTGGCATCATAGATTTTGTTAGGAATTTAGCTGTCTGCAGCATACTTTTTTTTCAGTGAAAAAACGTTGTTCAACCATGCTTTGATTATTTCACATCAGGTCTTTGTCAGGATTTCACTCTTGGTTTACTCGGCTTATGCCCTGCTTGGCTGCTCCTGACTGGTAGTTCTACACAGATTACAAACATCATTTTATTGATGTTACTGGTATAAATTTTGTATTTATATATGCATGTGTATACATATTTAGAAAAGAGCAAAAGTATTGAAGACACTGAAGTCTTCTTCCCATTTTTTTTTATCATCAGAAAAAGGAATAAGACTATTTCATGGGGTGAAAACTTCTGTTACCATTGTGCTGGCCTTTGTAGTACTCTGGGCAGTAATGACAGACTAAACAAGATGTGGAGCAGTTGCTGCTAAAACCAGTGTAGTAATGCTGGTTCTCACCACCTAGGAGAAAAAACCCTACCGGGTATTTTGAGTGATACACAGATTGGAATTATTCTAACACAGCTTTTAGGGACTTCATGCTCAAGGATACCATCACCTCTCCTTGTAAGAAAGAGTAAGGCGGTGTTAAGTTGTGCCTTCCCTCTGGAGCTATAACTAGAGGTGAATGAGCATTTGTTTGTTTTAAACACTTTAGCAGATGAGTGTTACAGTATTGGTTTTCCTCTGTTGAAAACAGTTGTGAATCAGCAACTGAAGCAATGCCTTTTAAATATTTTTATTTTGATGAGATGTTATCAAACAGTATTTTCAGAGTATCAGGAGAGAGAGATTTCAGGTTAGATGTCTGTCTGATAGTGTGAAGTCTTCTCTGAATCACCAATCATAAGGCCAGCTAATATTCTAGCTATGTGTGCTTGCCTTACCCCTCAAAGGCATTACAGGAGTCATGTACAAATTACTTGTTAGAATTCCTGAGCTGTTCTTCATGATTGTAGCCTGGAGGAGAAGAGCAGTTCCTTTGTTTGAAGTCTAATGCCTGTAAATGCTCAAGTGAAGGCCTTGATCTAATGAATGGTGTAAGGAGCAGTGCCACTGATGCCAACAGCTGTAGGTTTAAGGCTACAGAACAGCCCTAAGCAGGCCTCTAAGGGATGATGGCCTGAATTCATGTTGCCAAATTATTTCATACAAAACTGACTTCCTGGATTTCAGTAGTATGTCTTAGAAACTGCTGTTTTGGAAAATATGTTAGAGGAGATAGTTGTAGCTTTAGATAAAATCTCTCCATATTTCAAGTTACTTCATAAAGAACCTCAGGCTGCTTTGGATACTCTTTTAGCTGCAATGGTTACTGAACTGTTTCTCACCTTTGCTTGCTCATTCTGTTCCGTCTTTTCCATACTGTTTCTTAGTTGTCAGCACAACATACTTGTGGTGTACATGACAAACCAAATGTCAGAACTGATCTGTGTTAGCTGCAACCCAGCAAGAATGTATGCTTAAATCTTGAGCAGGTAGCCCCTGTTGCTGTTTGCTCCTTCTCACAAAAGAGAGCAGAGGACTAGGGGAGAGGTGTGGGCTGCTGTATAAACTTCATCTGATGGAGTATTACATACATTAGACAATTTCGTAGCTTCTGACAGTGAGGCGCGATTTTCAAATGTATTTACCAGAGATAAATTATCTGCTTTCATTAAATAAGATCTACTTTGTAATTCCGTCCGTGATTCTTTTTATAGAGATTCTTTTTACAAGTAAACCTAAACTTGAGATTTAAATGGGCTAATAGTATGCTACATCCTAATCTAGTGAGAAATGAATCTTGAGGTGACATGTTTCTTGTTTAGTTTCCTGTTGAGTCTTAGTACCAGAAGACAAGTTGAATATGACAAGACTATTCCTGTTTTTTTTCCTTCCCCTTTTCTTTATATGAAGAGGTCTAGAAATGCCTAACTTGTCCCAACTGAGATGCATAGGTGTCTTGGAATTCCTGCCCACACTGAAATGGCTTTTGGTTTTAAATACATGAAAAACCTTTTAAGCTTGATAGGTTGTTGCTTTTTTTTGTGTGTGTGATCTGAAAGTTGCTTGCTTTGTGAAGAAAAAGCTTTTTTTTTTAGCCAGGATTAAACTGAATGTGATGGATTTTTGTGGCTTGTATTTTGCTAGCAAAGGTTAGACTCATCTTTGATCTGTTGTGGGTTAGTATAACTAAGTAGTAGTGAATAGGAAGTTGCAGACTAACTGCAGCTGAAATATTTGGAACAGAAGCCACTAGCAGCCTTTCAGTTAAGAAGGGTCTACATCTGTATCAAAGGCGTGTGGTTTATCAAGCTCTAAATACTGTTGTTCTTATTACAGTTTAACAATGTGGGTGATATTTCAGCTGTATGTGTAAGGGAACGTTAAAACTTGTGACTTACTACAGCTCAGACAGTTTAAAACTTAAAAGGTGACCATTTTGTTGATATGCCGCTTATGTTCTTTCAAAACAACTGCTGTAGATTAGGATGTGGTGGTTCTTTTTAATGGTCTTTAATTGATACTACTAAGCATACAGGAGACACCTTATCTTGCTGAAGTTGTGCTCTGGAAGGAGTGGTTAATGCTGGAGTTTCTGAAGCTGAGAGGTTTTTTAAGACACATTTCCTGAACGTTTTGGATTACTTCAGGAAGTGATNTACTGTTTCTTAGTTGTCAGCACAACATACTTGTGGTGTACATGACAAAGCAAATGTCAGAACTGATCTGTGTTAGCTGCAACCCAGCAAGAATGTATGCTTAAATCTTGAGCAGGTAGCCCCTGTTGCTGTTTGCTCCTTCTCACAAAAGAGAGCAGAGGACTAGGGGAGAGGTGTGGGCTGCTGTATAAACTTCATCTGATGGAGTATTACATACATTAGACAATTTCGTAGCTTCTGACAGTGAGGCGCGATTTTCAAATGTATTTACCAGAGATAAATTATCTGCTTTCATTAAATAAGATCTACTTTGTAATTCCGTCCGTGATTCTTTTTATAGAGATTCTTTTTACAAGTAAACCTAAACTTGAGATTTAAATGGGCTAATAGTATGCTACATCCTAATCTAGTGAGAAATGAATCTTGAGGTGACATGTTTCTTGTTTAGTTTCCTGTTGAGTCTTAGTACCAGAAGACAAGTTGAATATGACAAGACTATTCCTGTTTTTTTTCCTTCCCCTTTTCTTTATATGAAGAGGTCTAGAAATGCCTAACTTGTCCCAACTGAGATGCATAGGTGTCTTGGAATTCCTGCCCACACTGAAATGGCTTTTGGTTTTAAATACATGAAAAACCTTTTAAGCTTGATAGGTTGTTGCTTTTTTTTGTGTGTGTGATCTGAAAGTTGCTTGCTTTGTGAAGAAAAAGCTTTTTTTTTTAGCCAGGATTAAACTGAATGTGATGGATTTTTGTGGCTTGTATTTTGCTAGCAAAGGTTAGACTCATCTTTGATCTGTTGTGGGTTAGTATAACTAAGTAGTAGTGAATAGGAAGTTGCAGACTAACTGCAGCTGAAATATTTGGAACAGAAGCCACTAGCAGCCTTTCAGTTAAGAAGGGTCTACGTCTGTATCAAAGGCGTGTGGTTTATCAAGCTCTAAATACTGTTGTTCTTATTACAGTTTAACAATGTGGGTGATATTTCAGCTGTATGTGTAAGGGAACATTAAAACTTGTAAGTGACTTACTACAGCTCAGACAGTTTAAAACTTAAAAGGTGACCATTTTGTTGATATGCCGCTTATGTTCTTTCAAAACAACTGCTGTAGATTAGGATGTGGTGGTTCTTTTTAATGGTCTTTAATTGATACTACTAAGCATACAGGAGACACCTTATCTTGCTGAAGTTGTGCTCTGGAAGGAGTGGTTAATGCTGGAGTTTCTGAAGCTGAGAGGTTTTTTAAGACACATTTCCTGAACGTTTTGGATTACTTCAGGAAGTGATTCGGTAGTGGGGCATTTGCTGGTAAGGAAAGAGTGAGACTGACAACAAGAAAACACTTTCTCCTGCTTCTCTTCCAAACTGTTTCTCTTCAAAATGGGAACACTGAGATGTCAAGGGACTGCAATAACTTCCACTAAATACTTCCCTTGAACTGTGAGACTTCTCAGGAGGTGGTTTAGAATTTCCTTTTAGAAGCTAATTCTTCAGTGCAATATCAAATACGTCTCAAATTCAGCTCAACTAAATATTGAATGTGTGTTTCAGAAACTCATTCTGTTAGGGTTGTGTATTGAGACTCAGGGCTCAGTTTGCCAGTGGACTTTTTTCCCTCAAATGTCTCAAAGATTTGAGAGGTTTAATGATTCATGTTTATTGTTACAAAGAACATTTAATTTTTAATATACATAAAGGTTTTTAGAGAATAAGATACAAATTTGGTAACTCAGTTTGCTTCTCGTTAAGTGTTAACCTTGTGAACTACTAGGAAAGTAGTTCCATTGCCTGAATGTTCTGGGTTTGTTACAAAAATGCATACAGTTATTCTAATTGAGAAATTCACATGTGCAACTAGATCTGTATTTCTTGAAAACTTACTGTCCTGCTATGGTAATCTTAACTTGATCTAGTATGATTTAACTCTTCTCTTTATTGAAACAAACAACAATGACAAAAACTTTTCCCAGTTTATTTTCAGTTCTGATTTAGCCACATCACTTACTCTTGCAAGTATATTTCACAAAAATCTTAACCAGGAAATAACACTTGCTGAAAATTAGAATATGAAAACAGAGTCCACTGAAGAGAGCTGTGCCTATGGGTATGTGCAGGTTTTTCTTCTCCCCCACTTCTGTTCAAACCTTTTGTGAAGTGCTTTTATTTCTGTCTCTGGAGTTAACACTTCCAGCTGATGGTCATCAGTTCTGTTAGCTGACCATGTTCTAATTATATCCTTACTTGTTAAAATCGCTGCATTTTACATGTTTTCGTAGGAAACAATGTTATAGGAGCAAATATCAAGATGACAAGAAATTGTTCGATGGATTTCTAGAGGAGAAATTTGGAAATAGTGCAAAAACCTTTTTAATGAAAACTCTTGTTTTAGTAAACAGCAATATTAATGCTCAATGATCAGTTGTATATTCTTGTTCCAAACACCCCTCATCCATTCCCCAATAAAAACTGGGAGAGAATTTTCTTCCTGAAAAGCTGAACTGAAATGAATGGAATTCCACTTGAACACTTAGGTTCTTCCTTTTAAGGAAGAAATCTTAGTTGAATAGAAGCCCTGAAGCAGTGCTCATTGTGTCTTTGAGAAACTGAAAACAAGCCACTTGAGCATACTTTGAGCTCAAAAACTTATGCTCTATTTTGAGTAATGTAGTCTTTATCTCTGATAA